>VOMN01016682.1:0-19071 GCA_014899125.1 Orchestia grillus | reverse complement strand
GGTTTCGATTCTCGTGTCCTGAAGACTTGCAGGATCCAACCAATTTATCGCTGGTTATCATCCATAAAGTAAATTAACGTTGAATATTTCAAAACGGTCCCTCGCTTATCCTATTTCTGGTACTTATGCGATCAGAAACAGAGCAAAGTTCAAGACTTTTTATCACAGCCGTTGAAGAGGCGAAGAAGTCTCAAAATTTTCTGACTTAGGACCGCGTCAGTCATTCAAGTCGCGTCCAGCTGCAGAGCTCCTCTCTGAAGAGCAGCCGTTGATGATGTCACGCACCAGAAACCAGTCCCACAACCTTGAAACCCGCACTCGGTTACTCGGTCCTGCGGAGATGCGTCCCTGCCGGAACTCTGCCTTTCTTTTTCGGCGCGCCAGTGCTCAACGCTTGGATGTTTTGGTTGAGCGACCGTGGCTGGAATGATGGCCTGTTTCATAGGGTAGTAGAGGTTACGTGTTTTGGTTTCTTCTATGGGCAATGACGAGTTATCTGCTCGACGTTTTTCAGCCCTCTACGTATTTCTGATGGTTTGAAGTATCTTTGTATTTAAGTCTGTTCGGTGTTCTGATCTACCGTGTTTTGGTAGAGCTATTCTACAAGCTCACTCGCAAAACTGATGTCCATATCATTTACCGTTTTTCTTTTAGTGTTCGAGAGGGTGTGGGTCTTCTCTTTATCAGGAAGAGACATCCGCTTCGAAATCTTCAATACTGAAAACACATCATCCCTTCGATCCCTCTTTATTTCATGAACGTCAAAAAAACACGACTACCTGTAATTAAACAAAAAATATCCTAGATACCACTCCAAAACCAAAATATCCGGTCACAAACCAAAATATGATCGGGTTACAAGCCAAACTATGATCCGGTTACAAGCCAAACTATGATCCGGTTTTAAGCCAAAATATGATCCGGTCTCGTCGGTTTTGGGAACATGGACTTGCATCCTTATCATGTGCACGCGGCAGCATGGAGTGTCCTTGCGGCGACCCCGGCGGATCATCCTGTTCCTTCGGACTGCGCTTCACCGCGTTGCCCGAACTGGGAGGACGCAATCTGGCGGCTAGGGAGGCTGGCATCACTCCCAGCGATACGAAATATTGCCTGCCTCGGAGATCTGTTGTGAATTATGATCAAATGTGATGGTACAGTAAATGGGCTCGTAGATGTACTGTGCCATAATACTGTTCTCAGTACTTCTTTTCTTGTATTGCTCTCCGTAATTTGTCGTCCAGTCATGCACACCCGCACCGTTTAGATTGAAACTCTACGGAAAAAATTAACGAACCCTTAATTTTGGCGACGGTGAGTTCTACTATTGGCATTACGTAGGTCCTCAACTCGTCGGTGCTGACGTCAGGCGCATGATGTTTATTATCGAAGACCTCTGACAAGTTGCCTTGAATTCGCAAATCCTCGACTACAGAAGTGACGTTGAAGGCCGTCATCATGGAAAATCTTCCCTCTATTGAAGGGATTGCCGCTCGGACAGTTATTTTTGCCCATCTCATCCTCCAGGTGTTGGTACTATAGAATGTCTTTTAGCTCATTTTGAGATAATGATTTTTGAAATACACGACAAAATCTGCGCCCCGTGCGGTACGAAGTCATATTGTTCAGACGTCGAAGACCACGTGGCTACGAAATGCATCTTGGTTTTGAACACGTTTTCTGTTTATTTTTTTTAGAATTTGATATTCGTACGACCACAACATTTCTCGTCGGACCGTTCTAGTTGCGGTCATTTTTAGAACGCGCTAAAATATGCCTGTCGGATTTATGTTGAGAATTTTAGTTCGTATTAGAATTCTGCATTTATGCTCTTCTCTCGCCACTCGAGAAAGACTTCAGCGTTAGGTGAAAACCTTCGCTTGAAGGTACGATTAGCTCGTGCTCCGAGCATGGTGAGAAGTTCATAAAAGTGGGGCGAAAAAGAAATTTCGTGTTCGCTTTTCAGACGAAGGAACTTCAGAGTTGCCTTGGCATTAAGGGTCTGACTAATGCTCGGAAGGAACCCACGCTGCTTTTCGTTTAGAGAATAGATTTTTGAGATCTCCATGAAATGCTCTTTGGAAGAACGACCAAACATTAACAGTTAACACAATGCACCAGAGCTTTCTGGTACCCTTGAGGAGATAACTCAGTTGGTTGCATTAAAGGCATGTATGGTTCTTCGATGGCAGTAGAAAAATTGTCTTACATTGAATTTTTCGTTCAACTCCTCGTGATATGAAATTCTATCCAGATACTTACCTAGAAGTTCGAGTGCACTGAATGTATAAATAATATGTTGTTGAAATGTTACACAAGCCCTAAAACATGAAAAAGACAGGATAGTACACTTTTCAATAACCCAAGTTGATTTTGACAATTGAGTTATTCGTGTTCTACTAAGAAGCGTTTGAATTGTGAAATGTTTTTTTTAAAACGCTTCTCTAGACGAAACATCTGCCTGAAGAATAGCTTCGTTTGGCTGTTTTGCAGTTCAGGACCCATTTCTCTTATCAGTTCTAGTGCGGGTATATATTGTGAACACGGCAACAGGACTACAGAAATAGACCAGGATTGATTTTTACGACGTCTAATGCAACCTAAAAATGAAAAGGTTCAACTCGTCGCAAGTCGCGTCTCTCTCGGTAGTGCATGATGAATATTCGCTACACTCTTGTTTATCCGCAGATACATTAATTAGTTCATTGTAGTACACATGGAAGCTCGCTCAATGGAGCCACGTGATTGATACAGTGAACTGCCTACCGGCGTTGTGTCGTGTTCTCTGATTGGTCACGGCTCAAAGAGACGAGATTATAGAGCCCAGCCTTGCCAGTGGCTGGCCGCTGGTGCTGCTGTCTTACGAAACTAATGTAATGTGAAGGCCTCGTGAGATTGATTTTCTGTCACGAATGAATTGCGCATTATCAATGTTCATTTATTAATGAGATTAAAAATTTGAAAGGTGCGAAAATCGTATGGTTAACAGGAGCTCCATCAGATCAAATTATTAAAAATTTTGCTGCGAAACAACGAATGATAATTGTTCCATTTAGTGTCCTTAATTTTTCAATTGCTTGTTAGCATTTGGTGAGCAGACTGAAGTGTAAGTTCAGCTTTTGAGGTATTGCAGAGTCCACTATGCTCTATGAATTAATTTTTCTCAGTTCACACTGTGCTACGAATTGAGTCAAAGTTGTTATTGAATACCTCGACCGTATTTGACATCAGAATTATTGATATTTTTTAGATCATAGATGACCTTAGTATATGTTGATTTTACAATTATTTGATCGTTAGATATGACGTATTTTAAGTGCTAATTAAGCCCAATTTGCTGTAAGGAACGCCGCATTTTTCCATTTCGTTTTGCAGCCTAGGGAAGAGATTAAACTTGCGTCTCAATTGTCCAGAAATTGTTGAGAATTCCTAAACTCAAAACTAAATCTGTTTCCGGAAACGTGAATTAAACGTCAGGTTACCCGTGCGATCACCCCAACTCCCCAGCTGATACTTCCATTTGATTTCCATTTGTCGTCGCCATGTAATTGAGATGAGCGCATTTCAATTTCGACGTCGAACTTTGCTTTAATATTGTCAGGGGGAAATTCAGGGCCATCGGCACCAATTGTGAGCGCTCGGTGTGCCGGTGATGACAGCCTCGGCCGTAATGCAACCGCAAGTTTGGATAGATTTTGAGCTGGCCCTGATGACTCACCCATGTCACACCTGTGCACCACCGTCGGCTGCGTTACACCTGCGAACATCTGTTTGACAGGTGCCTTGACACACATTCGTGCGCTTCGCACACAGTGCTTGGCACACGTACGTGCCCTACGTACACAGTGCTTGACACACGTACGTGCGCTACCTACACAGTGCTTGACACACGTACGTGCGCTACGTACACAGTGCTTGACACACGTACGTGCGCTACGCACACCATGTTTGCACGCGTACGCATTGCGATTCGTTAGTGAGCGTTTTCTGAACTACTACAATCACGAATTTTTAGAACCCTTTTACTCTGTTCAGAGCTCAGGATTTGATCGGTTATATTTCATGCGGATTATAAACGAACTGTTTGTTGCCTTTCGAATTCCATTCTCTGAATGATTTATTTTAAAGTGTCATTGGCTTTTTGGACGTATTCGTAAGCACGTCGAGTGGGAGGGCAAAACTGTGTGCATTCAGGAGGAAATTCAACATTGCTGAATGCGTCACACCAGTGTTGAGAGCATCTACATGCATATTCTGTGTTATATTCTCATACATAGCCGGTGAAGTGTAACGAGCGAGCAGTTCTGTTCAGTTACAGCAGTCTTATGACGTTTCCCGAGGGAACTTTTTTTAAGCAAAATTTTCCTTTTTTGAAAATGCATTGCGGAGCTAAATCTTAAGCGCGTGCATGTTGAAGCAAGATTGAGGTCTTCGTGAACCGAGTTCTTGATTAATTTTGAGATGCTCGGGTTAATGACAGTTTCGAAGAACTTGGGCCTCAATTTGTATAATTGTTCAGGATACTCGTATCAGTACTAGGAATACAATATCATACAATACAAACAAATAGAGGGCTTACAAGAATCTATGTCACGAAAAGTGAAGCGAAGAAAATTAACTTCAAAATTTTAACTTCTAACATCCTGTTGAATTAATTGACGCATACCCACTTGCAACGAGTCTGCTGTTAGTGTTGCAGAGTAATCTATGTATTCTGCCAGAACACTTTTGAACGTTAATTGGGGCTTCCCAATTTGCTATGTTTATAACTGAGGGATCTTAATTACCCAAAGCTTCAATTTTCGTCTTCTTTCAAAAATATTTTCTTTGCATTTTTGATGATGAAACATAAAAGAGGATGAAAAATAGTTTGTTTAATGAAAATCGTAAAATTTTCCGTTGTTACTGGCAATCGAAGTAGTAAATCACCAGATGGTAGCGTTCTTTCTACAGATTGGTAATGCGAATCTGCTATAGATTTCTTATGCCACAGAATTTCATGTCGTTTGAAACGTTTATTTTTAGATATACCATTTGAAGTCCTCATTATAGAACTTAATGTACTTTCATTCCGAACAATCTGTTTTAGGTGAGACCTCGCATTTAAATTGAGCATTTAAGAAACTCATGCCGCGTAAGCTTACACTGTAAGTAACATGGTTGGAATAAATAAAAATGAATTAGAAACTAGTTCATCTTGAGGAAAATAAAATTACTCTGTCGAAATTTCACTCACTCCGCGATAGGCCCGTCATTTCGTTAAACGGCTGCAACACCTCCGAAATATCCATCGTCTGCCACGCGACCTTCACGAAATTGATTCTTATGTTTTTTTTATCGGACATTACAGGCCGCCCTCCTCTCTGACTGCTGGTGCCATGCCCTGACCCCCCTAATCTGCATCGCAGTTGCTATTCTGCTTGGCAACTCGCCTAGAAATGCACGCTGCACACAATCTTATTCGACGGTGTTTGATTACGTTGTAACGTCGTCACTTCTCTTTGGGCCAGTCCGTTTCATTCCCATCGCAGTTTCGGTTTTATTTTTCCTACGTACTCGTTCAGAAATGCACGGTGTGTCATCTTGATCTACAGTGTTTATTTGAATACATACCCTAACGCTCATTTCGCCTTTACTTTCAGGAGCGTGGAATTGTTTTTTTGTGAATGAGAAATCGAAAATTCACTATTCTGAATTTTAGTTTTTGCAGTGCTGCTGACATTGAAAATCCTTGGCACGAGAATTGGTGCCGCGATTATGCAAATTACTGACCAGAATAATTTTTTCTTAGAAAAATCCTTCTTCTGTCTGTTTTCAAGGAATTTCGCGGAAATGGCCTACCGCACAAACAATTACATTCGGCACACTTTTTCTCTCCATGTATTATTGAGTCTCCAAGAGACCCTCGTTGTCATTACGGAGCTTGAAGGTCAAAGTCACAATCTCGTCTGCAGCGATCGACATTTTCTTCTCGAGATTACAGTAATTTTTTCGTCATGATCTCCTACTTGACCTACAAGCTCTGCAATTCACCTACGCAATTGAAGTGATGCAGAGCGGCGATGAAGTTTGTGGATGAGAGGAGAAGTCTTTGTTATGGGATTTTTTGGGATGTTCCGGTTATCAACTGCCCATCTCCGCACACTCCTTCCACAACGAAAAGCTTGCTTAAAAATATTAACTACCAGTAATTTTCGTTATGTAATGAAGTAACCATTAGATCGTGCGACAAAAGTGAACGTTCCAAGTAAGATCTTAACTTGAAAAGATTTTTTTCGTTGGGCCAGTAATAACGCATTTTGAGGCTAGTTACATGACTTGAAGCGTTAGGTACCCGCTACATTTGATATGAATGAATCAGAAAGCATTTTGCCTGTAGTATTTTGTCCTCTTAACTATCCTCTGTTATTTACCTTTGGTTTATAAACTGCAAAATGGAATTCAAGGATATGTGGTACGAAGAAGTGCGTTTGGAAGCCGAAAAATAAGATTTTCCCCGCACTTCGCGAATTATAAGATTCTTCCTCCTTTTGTCTTTTCCCTCTCTGAGCATCTTTCTAGACGGAAGAGATTTCCATGTTTTTTTTTCAAAGGCTGTCTGGCTAGGTGCTTGATGCGCTTTACCTCTTTTGGTTAGCGTGATAGCCTCGCAGCTGGGAAATTAGGGTTCGACTCCCGGCTCAGGCACTGCTTTTCAAATAACGACGGAGTACTTCTGTTTGGAAAAGGAAACTTATACCCCCCATTCCTCACATCCCTCACGCGTCAGTAATTTCAAGGCATTGAAAACCCGACGGAATTAATGTTGGAATTAATAAAGGTACTTTTGCTGGACTTGACGATACTTGACGATTCGCCTTTAACATTGCGTGCTCCACTCCATGTTGCGGGGTCTCCTTTTTAATCACCTTTTTCACCAGTAAACCAGACAACGTAATATAATGCAGCAGACCCAGTTCGAGGAAGTCCCATATTACATTCTGTTGAATCATTACATTTATTCCTAAGTTCAGAGATAATTTTTTGACTCAGCGCTCGTATACATACGAGCCCCATCACTGTTGGATAATAGACCTTCTGTGTGCGTGGCCATTGTGTCTTGAGCAGCTCTGTATTTTTCATCCATGAACCGAAGTCCGCCCTTGGAAACGCATGTTGCTAGTTTCTTCACTTGCTGTTTAAGATCTACAAAGCATTGTCAATTTTTGTTGCTAATCGTCGGTTTTTAATCTGCATTGCATCATAGCTCATTCGTCACACACAGTTTGTTCCTAATCGTAATTACTTCATTCGAGTAGCAATTATTAGTGCTCTCGATGAACGTTTCTGTAACGTCTGGAGTAATTGGAAGAGGGCGAAGTCAACGCAATAAAGGCGGAGTTCAAGGCCAAATGTTCCTCCACTCGTTAGACTTGTGTTTGTTAGCAGGTCATTACTTGATAATGGGCGCGTCTCACTCTGATTTATATTATTTTTTCGTGCATTTAAGACCCAATGATCATCGCTGAGAGGTTCACAACGGCTTTCCCTTCCTGAAAAATGTATTTGCGGCCTTGATAGATTTTCGTTGATTTGTGATGCATTTGTACGATTTTACACGAACAATTTGAAATGCGCTAGCGCATAACTTCATTTGCTTTGGGATTCGTAACACAAAATTTGAAAATGTTTTGTGTCTCCGAAACTCGGTATTTAGCAGATCGAGATACTCGTCCATGGCGTTGATTATTGGTCGATTTAGTAAACCAAGAAACTAAACTCGCATCATGCCTGGTATTTCAGATAACGCGGCTACACTTGGTTTCGTGCGCGGGAATTTATCGTTACTTGCAGGTAATTTTATCAATGCGGGGCGATGCTTCGTGAAAATTCCGGAAAGACTTTTGAGGTTGCAGAAGAAATTGTTGTAAAATCCACATATCGATGACCAAGGTGCCACTCCCATATTTGCACGTGCTGGATATGCTACTGCCCTCTTTTCCGGTACGCAAAGCAGCTCACCTGCTCCCCTGACTGACCATGCTCTTACGTGACCCAATTCGCTGGACTACACTCTTTTGTTCCCGTAATGATGAAGTGGGGAAAACTGTTCACTGAAAACTGTTCACTGTTCAGCTTCGGTTACGTCACAGGAAATCGTCCCCAGAAAACTTATGGAATACTTGATGAAAAAGCCATCAGAATTTACTTGTGCTGTATAGTGAAGCTCTTTGGAATGAATTTGAATTTATTGATGGCATTTTCATCCGGTAATTCTGTTTGGAGACTATGACAGATAATTTAGGTCGGTATAAAATTGTCGTACTCATTAATGGCTGCATTTTAAACATACAAATGTTGACGTAATAGCGTTCTTATAATTCATCGTATGCTATTGGGCATCAACAGGTTCATTTCTGAGCTCGGTTTTTCCGTCACACAATTTCGGCGACAGATTTTACGTGGGAAAGCTTTTACAAACCGAGGGACATTTCAAGTCACTTCATAGGTATTCGGGTGAAATCACAATAAATAATAAACTATTAGCAGTGCAATTGCTCGTTCAGTTCTTCATTGAATAAGATATTAAACCACATTTAAATGTAGAATGTGAAGCAATCGCTAAATGATGCTGTAAGCCCTAAATTCGAAAGGGGATCATGATAGACCTGCGTTTTGACTTTCACTGCGTAAAGAAGACGCACATGAGTGACGTCATGCAAAATTTCGCCATTGTGATGTACTCGCTCTGTTTTGCACACCTTTGAAATTCCTCTCATGTTCTACTCACGGCCGTAAAGATTGGTTCAGAAAGCAGTGCCTTCACATTCAAATGTCCCTTATAGCGCTCTTTGAATTTCAGTTGTATCGTGTTGAACTGCGTTGATTGATTACAATTTTGAACGATTACATTTGTGTCGCGTTGAATTGGGCTGAAATGTCCCAATTATAAACGATTGCAATTATGTCGTAGAATAAGAACTTCAGAGTAGTACGCAGGTTGCACTTTAGTGCGCCTGCAATTTAGCCTGTGTTATGGGACTGCTCTATCACGCACCCGGCACCTATTTTCAACGGCTATCAAATGTCACCGAGCGGTAACCCGGGACCGTCAATGCAAAATGATCAGCTGCAGTGCAAGCGCGTCACTCTTCTATTATCGAGACCAATTACGGGCTTCAAATGTCTGTTTGCTAATAATAATTGGTAGTGCAAACCGGCTCAACAAGCAGGTCCGCCAAAGGAGCGTCGAGCGCGCTGGTCCGCGGTTTAGTCTTGCACAACCAAACCACCGTTTTCAAAAGGTCGCGTGACGCAACAAGTGGCAGGTACGACGGCATCGGACACAGCAGCTCCCAGTTCTCTGAGATCACACTGGTTCTGGCACCTGCCAGTTCGACCGCCGAAATGATTGCCGTCTTCACTGATCACCACCTACCGAAAAAGGTCGCTGACGGAAATCCTTTTAATTTGGGGTTAAAAAGAGTTCACTCCTGTGATGTGTAGTGCAAAGTTTTGTTCTTCATGAGCATTGAGTTCAATTTGATGATTAGTTCATCGTTGCGTTAGGTAGTCGACAGTGCTTAGCGAAGTACTGTATGTTTGTTTCTTCTTCCATCCTTTTTTTTTGTCTGTGAAAATGCGTTATAGGACTGCATGGTTTCTAAGATTATTTTGGGTAAATTTTTAAAGAAATCTATTCTAAGGCGGATACATTTGTTACTGGTCCTCAAAGAAAAGGTAAAAACTTTACCCATGATTTCAGGTGCAATAGTTTTGAAACGTATTTTATGCGCAACCTTTATTGGCCAATGTATGTATATGTTTTCACCGATGTAGCTTTGAGTTTTCGTGATCAGTTCCCCTTAAATTCTTCACCCAACTGTGCACGTACGCTTGAGCTTAGCCTCTTTCTTGATTGCGTGGATTACTCTTAAATTTAAAACATGATTTGTACTTTGTCATCTTGTGTATTTTTATTCGAGAACACATTTCCGAGTTCGTCAATTGGCTACGACCGCAAGGGGACTGAAAACTTCTCAGGCGTGACGTGCTCACGACCAAGCTTGTAATGCACTGTGGAGAGCACAAAGACGATTCAAGTCAAGGCACTCGAGGTGCGGAAACCTTTCACTCTCTCTGAATTTGGTTTGTTATTCTCAGGTACGAAGTGTTATGACATTGTTTCTCGTAAGCGATCTCGTCAACGCCCATCGTTGTGCTCTTGCAGGTATCCTAACTTTGACCTTACGGCGATGACGTTAGTCTCACAGAAGTACGTATACATGACCTTCATCCTTGGCATAAGCATATAAGTAGGTGACGGCATCAAGGGTAGTAATCTCGTATCTTTTTCACTGCTGATGGAAATGTTGATACTTTGGAGTAAAGTTTGAGGTGAGATTTGTTTTTACGGTTTTGAACGCTTCAATATTACATGATTAATTGATAACACTGAATTTATGTTTAGAGTGACGAACTCTTAACGTTTGCCGCATTATGCGATACCCGAATGGCAATGTGGGGGAATTGACGAAAATACAGATTAATCGAAACTTTATTTTACAAGACAAAATTAAATTAGGGACTTTTCATTGATTTGTTTCATGCAAGCTTTAAAAAATCAACTTAATTACAATCATTTGTAAATTTAAGGTACATTTAAACAATTGAAAAGAAATCAAAATCGTAGTCTTTGAATTATTATGAGTGACAGAAATGATGCAAACGAACAATCGTACTTGACTTACAGCTCCATTTTTTCAAAAACATCAAACTTTTTCCGTGTGTCTCATTGACTTCCCATTATTTCCCCAAGCTTACGAACACAGACAAAAAGCGCGCCTGGAGTTCAGTTCATGTGGTAACCTTCCGGTATATTCGTCAGCGTTGCCTGCGCTTCCGTTTGCGCTCCCCCTCACCTAAGAATTTCTTGATTCTGAGGGTTTCATAAAACTCCTTGAGAGAATTCTTAAGAATTCGTTGAGAATTCCTTATTAAGATAAATCTATAAAATTCTCTGAGAATTCTGTAGAATTCCTTGATTTCAAATTCCTCGATAAAGAATTGCTTGATTTCGAGGACTTTTGGCAGGTCAGAGGTTGCGTATTCTGTCTCTCGGCCCTAGAGGCGCGCCCACGTGTGGGGCTGCCGAGGGCTGTGGCGACCTGCGGACGCGATTCGTTCCTTAGTACGCTTGGCTTCGGAGGAACCTTGGATTGCGACTTGCACTTGAACTTTGGGAAACAAAAATGATCTTGATTTTTCAGGTACGCTGTTGAAATCTACTTGAAGGCTGTGTTTTTGTTATACTTCCGATATAGGATTTTAGTTACGGGAATTTGAGTTTCCGTTCGCGTAGTTATTGCCTTCAGAGTGGGAAAACTGGTTGAGATACCATGATTCCGAAATTTAAGTCACAATTCGAAGGCATAATTCCTCTCGCCATGGAACCCGGACAAAGGCTTCCTCTACACGCACGCGCTGTTTCTCTGAAACTGAGAGCCTACGGAATTCGATTTCGTGATGTTCTAACATTGATTGTGAATTCGTTTTTAACCGGATCATATAATTGGGCTTTAATATAAACGCATGGTAAGTCTTCTTCCTTAAACCTATCATACGAAATTAATAAAGCATTATCACGTCATGATACGAGGATGCGAAAGATATAGATATCGCGTTCCTGATAGTGTAATTTGAAATGATTGGGAAGTTCTACATTTACTTCTTCTTCACCGAGTGAAGGACGAATATTAGCCTTAATGCTGGTGTTATCGTAATAATTTAAATGTACTTTAAATTGACAAATGTTATTTTTCGAAAAGCAAAACATATACTTTTTTACTCTTTGAAAAATATATGTTCTATTTTCTCCTACATTATAACGGTTGCCAACACGAATTAGAATTATGTGAGATTAATGATGATAACGAAATTATCGAAAAATTGATCATTTAAATTCTAGAAGTTCATGCTAGCGTAGAGGAAAAATTGTTTTACCTAGTATTCATTTGGATAAAGACTACTCAGTCACTGCAAGGCAGGTGCGAAAAATCTTCACGTTTTTCATGCTTAGAGTAACAGTTTCGTTAGTTAATATTCCTACTTTTCTCTTCATATTTTTTTCCGAAGAAGATGGAAAATGAGTGTTAAGGTACCTAATTTTTACAAAGGCATAGTTGAGCAAACTGCGTTGACGTTCGTTCTAACTTTGAGAGTATTTAACTCAATTTTGAAATTAACCCTATGTATTTTAAAGCCTGAATTTAGAATCTAATTAATTCCTCGAATTTTTGTTGCGCAAGATAATAAATTTCGTTTACCTGAATCCCCATTAGTAATTAAATGCAACTCAACCTATTGTATTGAAATGATCTCGTGTGATATCACTTGTATCGTTGAATTTTTTAGTTAATATTTATATTTGTACTCCTTATAATTCTTAAATGTTCCAACAAATATTGAATACTAGTAAGAAAATGCCTCAAAATTGCGGCATATGGGCTAGAAACTTATAAAAATGCACGGTTTGTTAAAAGACTGTTACATTGTATTGAGTGATCTTGTATAAGGTCACTGGGATAACATAATGGCTTAAGTACGTTAGAACTGTTCCACAGTTGGGAAACTGACTCCCTTATAAGGGCATCTTCAGCCAGCCAAGCACGAGCTCCCACAAAAACTGCACTAACACCATGCTGATGGTTTCCGACTGTAGGCGGTGTGTTTTTGTGACGCTTTCTCTGCTTGCATGCTTCTCTTTTGATTAGCTGCTACCTTTCTTACTATTCCAGTTCTGATGATTTTATTCACCACGAGGCTTGCGGAGAAACGTCTAGTGTGAGAGTCAAGCGATACAGCCCTTCCCTATGCTTTCAAAGCCGTTGTTTCTGCGTTTTGATAGATTTTCCAAAAAGAAATGCACATCATTTTTTAAAAAATTCGTATTTATGTCTTTTGTAGTATTCCGTCTCGAATTTCTGAAACGGAAATAAAATTTAGTGGATATCTTCAGTTCGGATTGAACCTTCAAACTAAATCTTGAATGCAAGTTCTTTCGTTTATGGGCTCTCACAGGTTATTATTAAGTTCAAGGTGTATTATATTTTCACAGCGGATTTGAATGAAACGACCAGGTCAAAAAATTTAATTTCGTTGGAATGAAAAAATGTCACCTTTCGAATAAAGCTGATAGAACTTTTCACTTGATGCATTTTATTATTTACCTATGTTCGCGTACAACCTATTTCAGGTTTCATTATATTTACCGTTCCTTTTCGGTGACTGATTTAACCTACTTGCTTTCCAATGAATTTCGTAGGGATGTGACGTGTTTGCGTGCTCTAAAAATTTGAATTTCTTGCGAATGCGTCCGGCTGTTTTTGATTATTTTTGTTTGTCTGGTTTTTAAGATTTTACTTCCTAACTAATTATTGCTTTTAATCATTCCACGTGCTGACGCTTCCGATATACGAGCGGAAGTGTGATATTTTCACAGCCCGGTTTATGCACTGTACATACGTCGTACCGGAAATTGATTTTCCATTGTTCTTGGTTTTGAGGAGCAAGTCGCAGTCTTCGTAGAGGCATAACCTGAGGGCTGCGATTCAGTGATTTATATTGCACTTACACTTTACGGTTCTTTAATGGACGGAAAATATTCCATTGTTATTTTGGCCGACGGCTCCGTGAAGCCAAACTCAACTCCGCCATTCTCTTGAACTGTTTTCCGGCGCCGAACTTTCTTTTGAACTGAGAATGCCGTCGCCATCGAGGCTCGCTTCGCGTTGGTTCGTTAGGTTTCCGTGGGAACGATCGATGTTTGCGGAAATGTTCCTCGTACCAGGGTGTTCTTATGTACGTTTGCTGCTTGGGAAGTGCTACCGAAAGTTAGCTGTTAATTGAAGGGAGCAAGCAAGCAAAGACAATATAACCTTTAGTCAAATAAACTCACACACTGGGTACGTAACAAATGTATTTTCTGTTTGTTTCGAAAGTTTCCAAATTACCTTCGCCCAAATTGTAAAATTCAGCTTTCAAACAAATGTTCAATGAACCTTCGCTTATCGTGGGCAATGGGGACTATAATATTTCTCTAATAAGTAAAAAAAATTGAGTTCAGTAAAATGTCTCAACAAAGCGAATCGAATACTGATTTCGTCTACTCCGAATGAAATAGAGTAAATAATCATACGAGCAGAAATTGTTGAAATACATTTATTTCAGTGGCAGAATAATTTTATTTAATAATTTTGATTTTTTGGGAGTTCCGTCAGTTTCCAAATACTGAACTGCGGTGTGAGCCTTCAACGTTTTGTTCATCACGGCGTGGCCTCTCCACTGCACCTATTTTTCAATTATTGAATATATCAATAAAATTCAACCTTAACAGGGGAATTTTGGGCTCAAAATGGAGGCTCTTGGTTGACTTCAATCTCGTATCGATTTCACGTTCACACTGGGACAATTTCACAAGCTGAGGCGCGAAAGTCTTTATTTTTTAGCTTGCAAGTTCGGAGCGCGGGTTGCATGCAAAGTGCTCCTGTTGCAAAGTTTCATGACTGCGGACGTACACTGACGCGTAATGAAAAACGCAATTGTGCGCTTCAAAAGTCTTCATGTACGTTAAAAAATATCAATTTACAGCTACGAGGGATATTCAGAAATTAACTTCCGTTCATTTAAAAATTATGAATAGAGAGAATTGTTTAACGATAATTTTGAAAGTACTCATTCTGATATATTTTTCTACACAGTTCCCAGTCCCATTGCGACACTGATAGCGTGTAACGAGCTTTGAAATTCCGCCATCGTAGAATGCGGCCGCCTGCGGCTGAAGCCAGCCTACGACGCTGGCTTCCAACTCCGCATTCGCCAGAGCGCCTTGAGCCAAGCCACTTCTTCATGTGCATGAAGAGATGGTAATCGCTAGGTGCCAAATCTGGGCTGTAAGGAGGGCGATCCAAAACTTCTATGAACTCGTGCAGTTTGGTTCTCAGTGCGTCGCGCTGTGTGCGGCCGGGCGTTGTCATGCGGGTAAATCATACCAGAGTTCAACATGCCACGACGTTTGTTCTGAATGGTTCTTTTCAAGTTTTTTACGGTGTAACAGCAACGTTCAGCGTTAATTGGGGCATTTCTCTCCACAAACGGCAATGGTAAAATTCCTTTTATGTCCCAGAAGACAGTTGACATGAGTTCCAACGGCTCCAGTCTCAGGTGGCCGAACTGTGCGATTGAGGAATTTCAAAACTCGACTCACGCTATAAGTGTCTCAATGAGACTGGAAACTATGTGTAAAATAAACTAGAGCGAGTACTTCCAAAAGTATTGTTAAACAATTCACTAACTTCATTCACATTTAAACAAATAATAAACGGAAGTTACGCTATGAATAGCCCTCGTGTAATGCTGATGTTGTGAAGGTTGGCTGCGTAGTACTACTACTTTTTCGCCTAGTACGTAAAAATTATACTTCAAACTAATTCAATTCTCTTACACTTGAGCCTTCCTCATCGCGCATGTTGTGTGTTCGCATCTTATGCGAGGCTAGTTTGACGATGGGATCGAGCAGTAATTAAAATATCGAAAGGCACAAACTGTTCCTAATTTGGCAGTGACTCAAATTGAGCTGAAAATATTCATACAACATGCCTGAGTATTTGAACTTCCTAGAATATAAACATGTTCAGCTACAAATAGGCCTCCGCGACTTCTATCAATTGGACCCACGACGCTTCTCTATTTTCCCACCTCCTTCGCTTTATCTTTGTCCTCTCTCACTGTTCAGTCTTAACTTGCTATTTCTATGTGCAGAGGATCTTGTGTAGGAACACACCTTGCACCTAAATTCCTAGTGTCCGTGGTCTATACTAAATAGTCCTTCCTTTTTGCTCTTTGAATAGCGTTTCATACGGATGTGGAGCTTTTAACTGAGTAGTTGTCTTGAAATGGGCTTGCAGTAGCCTTTACAGCGGGCCAAATGTATACAAATGTCCCGGCGGCAGCCATCGCGCTACACAATCACATTCTATTTACTGTAGAAAATTGAACTCACCGTTGAGCAACTTGTAGCGCTTGTGGTTCGAAAATTGGTGATTTATCATGAAAGATGTAAGCCTGTCATTACGCTTTAGGAAGTTGAACTGATGACTTAACCGCACCTCCTGTAGCTGTATTACTGTGCAGCAGAAGTAGCGGCCAAGACGCACTGCTCCAGCAGAAGTAGCGGCCAAGACGCACCCCTTGCAGCAGATTTAGCAGTCAAGACGCACCTCTTGCTGCAGAAGTAGCGGCCATGACGCACCTCTTGCTGCAGAAGTAGCGGCCAAGACGCACCCCTTGCAGCAGAAGTAGCGGCCAAGACGCACCTCTGGCAGCAGATTTAGCAGTCAAGACGCACCGCTCGCAGACTACTGTCCTCGCCCCACACGGCTGTGCAGTTGCAGCAGGTGGCCGTGTCAACACTGAATCATCACTGTTGACGCACTCTGGTTGCTATCGTCCTGGCCTTGATGTCTTCCAAGTCTCTAGGTTGACTGCTCAATTTAGCAATCTGAACTGAGCTCGTTTGAAAGAACGGCAGAATGATTTCACGTAAAAAATGTAGATTATAACGAAGCAACTGTTACAGTTCTAGAAGAAAGGATATTATCATGAATGCAGCATACTGACCTAGGTGTGACATCGCAATTTCGACGTTTAACGAGACTCGGTAAGCTAAAACTGGCTTCATATTAGACAAATTATTGATATGATAGAGTGGTGTATGCGTACATTTTGTTCACGTAATTCATCTCGAGTATCTTAGCTACCCACCCCCTGTTCAGTGGGTTTGATTTGGGAAGACTAGGTATTCCAGGGTAGATCTGCACGAAAAATGCGAAAAGACTTCCACGCATCATCCTCTCTCTCTCTGTCCGTCTCTTTCTCTCTCTCCCTCACTTTCTCTTTCTCACTCTCTCCCTCGGTCTCTCTTAAGTCAGGAAGAAAACGGTGTGCCAACGATTTTTATCATTTTTTGATCAAGCAACAAACTTATGCGTTTACGGATTCGAATCGCGTTTCAGAACCAACGGCGTCCAAGATGCTACTGTAGATGCTACGGCTTTGGAGGATCACTACTGTACAGAAAAAAGTTAATTGAAATAAAAGACGAATTTAAGACTTCATTGTTTTGCTGCCTGTTGAGCCTTCAAATGCGTAGTGCGTAATGGCGGCCCCCGTACCGGCCCCATTTTGCTAATTTCGCGATCCACGATAAGTTCCACTGAGTGTCTGCTCTCCCTGCCATTGTAAACGCTGTCGGGAGCGCGGCTCGGGCACGGGCGTGTTAACGCGGCGTGTGTGGTGGTGGGTTGTGGCTGTGGGTTGAGGGTTGTGGGTTGAGAGTTGTGGGTTGTGGTTGTGGGTTGTGGGTTGTGGTTGTGGGTTGGGGTTGTGGGTTGGGGTTATGGGTTGGGGTTATGGGTTGTGGGCTGTAATTGTAGTAGAGAGGTAAAGTTGTGGGTTGTAATTGAAGTAGAGGGGTGTGGTTGTGGGTTGCAATTGTAGTAGAGGGGTGTGGTTGTGGGTCATCACAGCTCAAAATTGTGCCTGTAACAGTCATCACACAGCGCAAAATTAACTATATTGGACAAATTTATGTTGGCAGTAATTTCTGCTTGAGGTTTTAGCTTGTGTTCTAAATTTTCCTGGAATGTATGATTTCCATCACATTAGATGCTACGTTTAATCGTGTAAATTGAAGTTTTTTCAAGTTCACGAAGACGAATTTGAGGTCAATTTTGTGAAACATCGACCGAGTTTTTTCAGTTCAGTTCCTAAGTTTTTAACAAAAGCCTAGTTGGTCTCAATGATTTACGTCACAATATATAACGTGGGGTCCATTATTCTAGCAGCTCAAGTGTCCCTCTCAGGAGGTTGAGGTCATGCTGAAACAAACGAGGAAAATTCGCCAAATCAGTCGGAAGTGCCGCCCTGAATTTTACCCTCTTTATCCAGTTTCTGGAGAACTATTCAGAATTTTTCCTCACACCTGCGTTGCGTCTTTTTCGTCTTACGCTTAGGACTTAGTGCCAAAGTTCAAAAGCTCAACTGATGAAGTAATTATAGATCATAGATCCTGCTCTCTTTTAGTATTGAAATTCCCTTTTGATTTGTAGTTGGTATTGATTCGATGTGTCTCTTTTTCCAGGTACGTTGCTGTTGAGTGTGGATTACCATCGTGCGACATCAAATGTGGTGAGTTACACAGCGTCTGGGAGAGCTTGAGTTATTCAAGTAAGGTTAAAATCGTACGCTTCTTTAAAGGTTGTTTTTACGGATTAAGGTTTTGACGCGAAGATGCAGCATATTTAGAACTCTATTGGAAAGCAAACAATTTAAACAAAAAGAACCTAATTTTCACACGTACGTAATGAATTTGGGCGAAAAGAATGCGAGCACAAAACTGTCACCGCACCGGCTCTGGTACGTGCCCCCTCACTGCGCTCCTGTGGTGCTGTGGCTCTTGCGCAACTGGGGCTGTGCAGCTGCTGCTCATGGTGTAGCTGGTTGCTGTGCTGCTGGTGGCAATGGTGCTGATGTGGTTGTGTTGCTCTAACTGGAGCTGGTGGGGTTGCTGCTGGTTGTGGCGCTGGTGCCGCGCTAGACTGATGTCCTTGTAAGCAGGCCCAAATTATCGCTCGTTATTTTCAAACGCGCCACCACTAACTCGATACCAGAGTGCGGGCCTTTGGTAATTTTTCCCCGAAAAATTTCAATGGCACCATGAAGGGGAGAAACGTTGACGACTACATCTACAATAAATACCACGCAGCATTAGTCACAAATAACACAAGTTACAGTGCACTGTAACTGGAAAGATAATCTAGTTGATTACCACAGTCGTTACGGCTTTAGGAGCCCCTGTACATGGGTTTCTGTACATGTGCCCCTTAGCGCCACTGTACATGTGCCACTTAGTGCCACTGTACATGTGCCACTTAGTGCCACTGTACATGTGCCGCTTAGCGCCACTCTACATGTGCCGCTTAGCACCACTGTACATGTGCCGCTTAGCGCCACTGTACATGTGCCGCTTAGCGC
>VOMN01016680.1:0-10028 GCA_014899125.1 Orchestia grillus | reverse complement strand
CTAATTATAATATGAAGAACTAAGGCCCAGGCGTCATGGAGAAACTGTTCAAGGATGCGTGAGTTTTATAAAAATTTCTGTTGATGGATTTGTTGAACTTGACATTGTCTTTTCAACGTTTTATTTCAACTTTGCGGTTAAATATTTTCGAATCATTTTTTGTTACTCAGATGAAATTGACGTTAATTAACCTTCATCAATTATACACTAGTATCGTTGTATTATGAAAGCAATTGGCTCAGCTAATTCATTTCCATCACTTGATTATAGTCAAAGCCGACATCCAAATTAAGGAAGCTCTATCTTACATCTGCATGGAATATTATACTACGTCAAGTGGTTCTCACGCTACGCACTGACAGAATCTTTACCACAAACAGAATTGTGATTTCCTAAGTACTTTTGAACGTATTGCAGGGTCAGTCGTGTAATTTCATTAACATTCAGCAAAGGATACTAGCATATAAGCTTATAAATGTTTTTCAATGTTTAGATACACCGAAATTTCAACGAAGTCCGTACTATTCGGCTACAAACACGATCTCTCGGTGCCACGTTGTGTCTAAGAGGTACCCAGCCACGCTCTCTAACACCTGTGCATTGTGCCGTGTTTCAGCGAATGTAGAACTGCTCATGCCTTGCACAGCCTGCGCAATTTGTGTCGAAGCCTGTGCAATTTGTGTCGAAGCCTGTGCAATTTGTGTCGAAACCTGGGCAATTTGTGTCGAAGCCTGTGCAATTTGTGTCAAACAGAGCGGAACGAAAATTGAAACATTTATGTAACGTATTGCGTGAAGCTTGTTGCGATGCAACGCTGTGTGAAACTTCAGTGATTGTTACGTTGCATTTCCAGTATTTTTCTTAATTGATATCACAAATCTTCAAGATAATGTCCACTGAGTTTATAAGGTCCGCTGCAGCCCCTGACATTGCAGACAAGAAATATCTGCTAAAATATGGTAAAAAATGATATGAACTGCGAAATTTTCCCTCCAGGTTAGTGAAGTAACTGTTGTACGTCTGAGAGAAGATTGGGCTCAGGTTTTTCTGATCTTGGGAGGTCTGGCTGATCTTACGACGTCAGCGCGTCGTAAATCATTTTAAATCATTCTTTGAAATTTTTTTAAATTGAAAATCGCGTCCTTTTAAATCAGAGCATTTTGCAAATTGAAAAAGTGAAATGAATTGAATTTATTTCCGTTTCCGTTGTTGATGGACAATTTATGCATAAATGTTTACTCGATTGTTTACTCTTGTTAGTCATAGACTTAGCTTGTTTTTTCCTGAAAGTAAGATTTTCATTTCCATTTTTTGTGATCGATGTAAGTATATTGGATGAAAAGAGGGGCTGGGCTGCTTGATAAACGCTAACTATTGCATATTGATCGGTAAATTAAGTTAGTTGCTACAAATGTGCCCCACTGCAGTCGAATGAAACTACAAATGAGTCAAGCAAAGTCAAATAAAATTTATTCCTTCATAGATGAATGCGAAATTCATCATTTCAGGTTGTGTACACACAAACACACTTCCTGACATACAGATACACTTCCTGACTCACAAACACAATGTCTGACACACTGATACACTCTCTGACACACAGACAAACTTCCTGACATACAGATACACTTCCTGACACACAGACACACTTTCCGACACACAGGCATACTCTCTGACACACAGACAAAGTTTCTGACTCACTGACACACTTCATGACATTGGGTTACCCCCCCCCCTCCTTCCCCCACTGTCACCACTTGCCCCTCACATGCGGCCTCCCAAAGGGTGTTGCGCAGCCAGCCCTTCCGGAGCTCCTAAGTTCCTTGAGGCTGCTGCACAACGTTGAGAACTTCAGATAATTTGACGATCAATTCAACTACCCCATGTATTTGAAAGGACTGTAGCTTTAGACACAAAACATATGCACCACACAATGGCAGCAAGGTCTTTTAGCATTGTAATGACCTTGAGAGATGGAACGTGCTTGTTTGAACAGTCGCGTGAACATTTCTTATGAATACAAGGAGAATGGAGAAATAATGTAACGAAATGATAGCTTGCATTAAATAAGCAGATCAAATGAAAAGCTCAGTCTGTTTGTAATGCCAGGTCCTACAGTGCTCAAGTGCTGACATGATAAATGAAACAGAACAGTTTAGCTATGTTAAGGGAACTAAGGGTTACTTAGCAAGATTTCGTGTACGCAGTTCATCTTTCACTATCCTCACGTGACCAGGACTCCACTTTTGCTGACCTTCATCAGCGGGTCGTGGAGAACTGGATGGCTACGGTTGTAGGTCGTTCGGATGGCTACCCGCACATTACGTTCCTCATCACGAGAACAACTGACAAACTTGAACCAGAAACCCATTATGAGAATTTCAGATCGTCTCTGGAACCGCAAGTGAATAAAATGTGGCCAAAAATTCGGAACAATGTTAAAGGCCTTGTCAAAATGCCACTACGTCGATAACCGATATTTATTCGGCCAGCTTCAAGTGCAATGCTTTTTTTTCGAAATTGTTCGATCCTGTGGGGATACGAGTTAGGAATTTCTCTGACCCTGTGGGGACATGAGTTAGAAATGTCTTTGACGCTAGGGGGTCATGAGCTAGAAATGTCTTTGACCCTAGGGGGACATGAGTTAGAAATGTCTTTGACCCTAGGAACACATGAGTTAGAAATGTCTTTGACCCTAGGAACACATGAGTTAGAAATGTCTTTTACCTTAGGGAACATGAGTTAGACATATCTTTGACCCTAGGGACACATGAGCTAGAAATGTCTTTGACCCTAGGGACACATGAGTTAGAAATGTCTTTGACCCTAGGGACACATGAGTTAGGAATGTCTTTGACCCTAGGGGGACATGAGTAAGAAATTTCTTGTGTCAAATCTAAGATGATGAAATATCGCCGAACTGCAGCATAACGATGCTCTGCGTCAACATCAACTGGGCAATCAAATATCCGGTGCTTTACATCGGACGTAAAATGAAGTTATGAGACTGAGGAATAAAGATGTTTCAATTGGATGTATCATGAAGTAATCAAATCGTAGGAAAGACGTGCTTCAAATCCTTGTAAATGTATCACGAAGTAATTTTGCCGCGGATTGACTATGCCTCAAACTATCGTGACATAAAATGGGTATATGGTGAAGTAACACTGCCTCAAACTATTGTGACATAAAATGGCCATATGGTGAAGTAACACTGCCTCAAACTATTGTAACATAAAATGACCACATGGTGAAGTAACACTGCCTCAAACTATTGAGACATAAAATGACCATGTGGTGAAGTAACACTGCCTCAAACCAAGGCCACGTTGCATGTGAGGTCGTCAAGTCACTGCTCCACGTAACGTGAGATCGCTCCACATGGAGCAGCATGAGTCCAGCGCCTATGGCTGATTTGAAGTTCTTGCAATAGGGCACAAGGCCCAGAAACAAGAGATTCACGTGGCTTATTTCCAGAAACTGACGGCTCTGGCGATAGAGAGCCTGAATGTGGAGCAGCGCACGATTGTGGGCGCGGATAACAGAACCGCCATTGTGCGCAGCCGTGTGCGGACGAGGGCGTAACCGCACGTTGCGTGCGTCTCACTCACACAGTGAGTGTGAGTGTAATTTATTACAATTTCTAGCGACGTGATTTTGAGGATGGAATTGAGCAGGAATTTTTTCATTGAGATTTATTTAGGTCACCTCTTGTTCTAATAGTATTGAACATGAAGTTTCCCAGTGAAAATTGATAAAGGTTGGGCAATTTCTGAATTCACATGCTTCGTGAGCCAGCGCAACGTTAGTGATATGCGAACTATTACGTCGTATTACTTCCAGCGGACTGTATACTGTCAGAGTCTTCGACATGCGATTTGCAAAAGAGGCGAAGAGTGTTCATGTTAATTTGATTTCTATTTTACCATCCACATTATGGGTTACGATTTAGTGATGTCTTGTTTCCTGAGACGTAATATCCAATCGTATACTAAAAATTTGTTGTTGTTAACAAGAGATCAGTCACCAATCTCTATGGATAAGGGTGCCTGACTGTAGGCTTAGTCAGGCCGTCCTTCCAACTACGACAGAGCCGTTCTTATAATCTGCACGATTATATAATTATCCGTCCTCGTCTGGCTGGACCTATTTAAGAATTTTTAACTCTAACTTGTTTTGAGAGTCCTCGTCTTCTTCATTAAAGGCCGTCTGATTTCAAAAAGAAAAAAGAAGTGTAAATTTTGATTTTACTGGGAATGATGAAATTTTTCACGTATTTGTACATTAGTTTCAGATCTTCGACTTCTATCATCAAATGCAATATAAGCGATCGACTGCTATATCAAAAATCGAAGGCTGCAGTTTCAAAGGGATGTGCAATTTTTACTACAGCACTGTAATTTTATTTTCTGGAAATGAGAATCCCTAAAATAAGTGGGTCACTTCCATCGAAGTAAATAATCTTTTCCCTTTCCAAACGACACAAGTTTATTCAGCACACTAGTGAATCTCACATGACGCTGTAAGCACCAGAGGATAGAAATCCATTGAAACATGCATTTACGAAAGATGCTTCATAAACTAAGCTGTGTGAGGACGGGCATTATCGTGATGGATGACATTTTTTTTGATGAAGCTGGATCACTTTCAACAAAAATGAGTCTCACACTGCAAATTTTGCTGCAGTAGAGATTATCCGTAGTTCTTTGATTTCGATTAAGTTGTTTGTAATTGAGGACTTTTTATACATGCAATCATTCGCTCAACAAAATGTTGTTTTTGAGTGACTATCTTTTCTCGTGGGTTGATTACCCACCTTAACTGATCTGGCGCTCGGGCGCCAGGCACTGTCATGGAGTCCAACACGTTTTACCGTTGGGTTTTCAACGCCTTACAACTACTGGCGGGGTGAGGGATGTGAGGAAAGTGTGGTTTTAGCTTCCTTTCCCTAGAGAAGTGCTCCCTGGTTACGTGAAATGCCATGCCTGAGCCGGGATTCAAACCCAGAACGTCCCGGCTGCGAGGCCATCGCGCTTACCAGTACGCCATGGAGCCAACTGAAAGGCATTTTGTAAAATTTGATTCAGTTTCTAATGTATCTTTGTTAAAGCAAGCCGATCACAAAACTTTTCTACCGTCCTTTATGATAACATCACGAATGGAGAATACGAACGAAGAACTTAAGGCATTCCCCGTAATGTAATCTTTCATCTTTTTGAAAAAAGGAGTTCATACCCCGAGGTTTTCTTTTAAGTGAATAGATCGCAAGGGAAGAGAGTTGAACTTCACCGTTCAAGGTTTCTTCAGCCTCAGAAACCAATGATAGGATCAATGTGCACCCCCTGACTCCAGTAACATGAGCACATGCCTACTCGGCACATGAAGCACGATCACGATGGTCGTAGAGAGACACACAGGAATTGAGTTCAGTAATGCCAGCTAATTGTCTCTCAGACTTTGTTTTGACGGGAGGCGCAGAGCTGAACTGTTTTGACGGGAGGCGCAGAACTGAACTGTTTTGACGGGAAGCGCCTGCATCGGAAGGCGTAGAACTACCATCGGGAGAGTACTTGGAGAGTACTGAAACTATTGTAAAGTCTGACAGAATGAATAAAATCGCTTCACTATTATTTTTCAACGGTACTGTATCACTGGAGAGATAATGGATAGTGCGATGTTCAGCGAAATATTAGGAGTCAATTAGCCAAGATCTGGAAAAACTTTTCGATGGTTGAAGTATAGCGTTTAGACTGCAATCCCATCCCAAGCTTTAGGCCAGAGCCTCCAGAGCCTGACTCGAATGTAAAATTATTGATGCCTTGCCGCGACCGAAAAAATCCCCGGATTTAAATTCATTTGAAACTCATGGGAATTACTAAGGATACCAACGAGCGAAGAGTGGCAAAGCTTTTTGAATTACTAATGAGGTGAAGGCCTGCAGGACTGAGAGATGAAGGCCTGCAGGACTGAGAGGTGAAGGCCTGCAGGACTGAGAGGTGAAGGCCTGCAGGACTGAAAGGTGAAGGCCTGCAGGACTGAGAAGTGAAGGCCTGCAGGACTGAGAGGTGAAGGCCTGCAGGACTGAGAAGTGAAGGGGCAACATGACTTAGATTTTGCAAAGATTTAATTAACAGACACCGAAAGAGTCAAATTAACAGATGCAGAAAGAGTTACTAAGCCACTGAGAGGTACGAAGGCATTGAGAGGTACGAAGGCATTGAGAGGTACGAAGGCACTGAGAGGTACGAAGGCACGGAGAGNAAGGCACTGAGAGGTACGAAGGCACTGAGAGGTACGAAGGCACGGAGAGGTTCGAAGTTTAGCCAGTGCCCACCTGCGAAAGCGTACTCTAGTAACGAAAAACAGGATATGACCAGTAATCCTATCCTATGCTTCTCAATCAACATATCATATATTCAAATTTACTTGACCTTCAGGCACCCATTTCTTACCATAATTTTGCTCACATTGCAAACCAAGTTTAGGAGTTCTTTAATTGACCCTAATAAATGAATTTTTCTAATAATCATAATCATTTACAATTAAAATCGAGAGCTGACGCGTAATTCAGGCTCAAGGCACGAGTGTGGTCTCAGGTTACCCACATGGCAGCAGTCGGTCGCATGACTACCTGAACGTACACTCGTATAATCATGAATGTACTCGCAGACAAAAGGGGGAGCCGCCGCAGCAGCTTCATTGTATTGTAATGAAGCGGGCTCTACTTCATGCGCCCTCAGTAGTAACTAACTTCCCACAGTGCCTCCTGCCTGCGGCTCGTTTCGTCACCCGCTTCCTGCGGTGCTTCTCGCCTGCGGCTCATTTCACCGCCAGCTTCGTGCAATGCTTCTCGCCTGCGGCTCATTTCGCCGCCAGCTTCGTGCAGTGCTTCCCATGTGTGGCTCATTTCGCCGCCAGCTTCGTGCAGTGCTTCCCGCCTGCGGCTCATTTCACCGCCAGCTTCGTGCAGTGCTTCCCATGTGTGGCTCATTTCGCTGTCAGAAAGTTGCTTCGTTGCAGAAAACGCGTCAGAAGATCCCATTTTGCAGTCGTGTGACGCAAATCTTCCTCATGATTTCTTTATAGTTCCTCCACCAATCCTGCTGGTAATCTTCCAATCAATTAATTATGGCTCTGTTACCATAATACCTTATGATTACAGAGCTTGTCGCTTCATTCCCATTGCTTCTTGCGAACTAGCCTAATTTCCCATCGTATCTATTTATATATCCACCACGTAGAATATATTTGCCATCGTTACAAAAGCGCTAATGAATATCCAAAGTCTTTACTAACTGTGTTATCAGAAATATTATTTTATGCGCATTATAATAATGTTTCCCCTTACGGCAAGCACCGGTACTGCATTTTGCAATTCGTCAACAGCCGAAAGTAGCTGACATTTTTTGGGACAAAGTGTTCCAAAAGAAGTAATTCTTTTCATAAAATTCATTGCCATGAGGCATTGGTGCGTTTGAATATTTGGTCAGCTTTTCCCGTTTAGAAGATGTTCTACGTACCATCCTGGCGTACACACCAGCATGTTCTACGTACCATCCTGGCGTACACACCAACATGTTCTACACGTCAGCGTGTTCTACGTGCCGGCTCATTAACGGAGTACATCGAAACTTCAGCAATTTTTCCGCCTTAGTCGTGCTGAACTCGTATTTTTAATTTCACTCTATTTTCCAATTAGAATTCTACAAGAGAACACTATTCATTTTATGCTTCAAACAATTAAAGAATTAACCCTGTAATGGCCGGTGTTAGGAATAATGGGCAGCAAAAATAATACAGTTTAGCCTTAAATTCTTATCTTTTGTTCGAAACTAGGGTGAATGTACACACGAGCGAACACAGTCTGAACACCTGCGCTCGCAATTTTTCGTTCATTTAAATAATAAGTTGGTACTTGAAGCGATTTTATTGATGAAATTAATGAATACATGTATCCGATTTTATGTTGTAGAATTGACATCAATGTATGTATGTATTTAAAGATCTCTCGCTACACAAAATTGGCTTAGAATTAGTTCAGTACTGAAGCTTACAGCATAATTGCCGTACCTTTTTCCCCTGCAGTTTTTTGAAACATTCTGTGTCTTGAAACTGAGCCGTCATTCGTTGCGATTCAATCACAACAAATGTAGCTAATTTGTCATTTCCTCTCGCAAGACTTTTTATTCGAGAATTTGGCCACACTCGAATAATTTCTATAAGATATTTTTAAGACTTTTCCCAATATTTGCATGATTCATAATTTTTCACTGTCGTACACGGCCTCGGATGCGTTTGCAGACAGATAAGCAGCATGTGCGCTTGTCATTAGTTAAATTTATTCCCGTAGCGCCTTCCCAATTACGAGTTTTGATTAGAAAAATACTCGAGCTACAACTCAAAGGGCTATCTAATAGCCACCATCACTGCTTAAATTTGTGGATTTTTGTTTCGTTTAAATGCGTTATGCATTGCTGACCTCATTTTCATTGAATACGGGCTGTTCGTTGAGAGTTTCTTGCACGAATTCCCAATTTTTTCGCAAATGCATAAATTGCATCCATGTTGAACAACACTTACTTCCCTTGGTTGACTTTCCAGTTACGCAGGAACTTAAAAAATCAACGGTTATAATTGACTGAAATGCTCATCATTTACCCACTTCAATTTAAGTTAACCTAATTTATTAGAGACGTCTTTCACCCAAGTCTAAGTCAAGGCCGTTGTCATGCAAGAAAACGCTCCGAAGGATTTACTACCGAGGCTCGCTGTCACAGTTTGTTGTCCTTTGACTTTGTTTTAATGAGACAGCACACGGGTAGAGTCCCTTCATTTTGTAGCGAAAATATGTTTTTTTCTGTCTCATCGAGAAATTTAACCATCATTATCTAATTATTAAAAGCAAAACAAGTAATTATCTAAGGGGGAAATTTTCATTGTAAAATTCAGATTTTCCAATACCTTGACTAGGACATAAATGTCAAATTCTTTACCATACACATCCTGCCCTGTAGTAGGGTAGCGATTTCTTGACTTGTATTTCTCCTTGTGACGTTAAGTTACGTACTGATAACACAGCTGCTAGGGCAGATGTTAGTGGTGGATATTAAATAATACTTCATTCAAACACTTGCAAATTTGGCTTCAGGAATTTAATTTTTTTATCTTTTTGTATTTTTTGATTAAATTACAACTTTGAATTTTCTACGTCTGTTTTTAATTGAATTTGAAGTAATTAATGGGAAATGTTCGTAGCCTAACGGATTTATTTAATGCTCGCGAGAAGTGGATCAGACTCCACTTCTAATGCAAATATTACAAGACCATCTTGTAATATTTGATTCATTACCATCCCATGTTAACTTTTTATTAAACTATCACTATGGTGCAATTGTGAAATATACGTAAAAGTATCACTAATTTTAATATTCAGAGTCATCAATACTAAAAATTACACAAACACGTATGTTTTTGTTGTTTTTGTCATCATGTTGCACTTGCATTTTACAAAGCAAATGTCCAACTTCTGGTTGAAATGCAACAAATTGCAATTGAACGTCGAAAACCCGAAACTGAGGTTTTCAACGTCGCTCATCGGTAGTAGAAAATGGGGTATTGGGAAATCTTGACGTCATGAGCTGTCAGACCGCAGGCATCGCTGCATGCAAGCAGAGGGAAAACCTGACGCTTGGGAACATCCTGAAATCCAACAGCTACCCAAAGAGCCTTATCAGCATATCAAAGTAGGTTCCAAGCCCTTTAGTTGAAGCTGCAAACCAAGAACTCAACCGCCCAATATTATCTGGTATCAACTGGTATCAAAGCGAAAGTGTTTTATCTGTTTCATAACCCTGTTGTGAAGGCCTTGGGATCAAGTCAACACTATCGCCGCGGTAACTTCTCTCTTGCATATCCGGCCGCCTGTGAGAGACAAGCTCAGTTCTTTAGTAGTCATGGCCATTTCCTTTATTTCATCCTAGATGACTAATTGCCTG
Organism: Orchestia grillus; assembly: GCA_014899125.1. Classification (NCBI taxonomy): domain Eukaryota; kingdom Metazoa; phylum Arthropoda; class Malacostraca; order Amphipoda; family Talitridae; genus Orchestia; species Orchestia grillus. Next base: position 33 of record VOMN01016680.1, on the reverse strand, counting down.
TTTTCGTTAATGGCGAAGCCCGCGCTATCCCTC
>VOMN01016678.1:0-11367 GCA_014899125.1 Orchestia grillus | reverse complement strand
ACATCCATCATCCGACCACAGCGACACGGATGAGGCTCACAAATTTAACTCATCCACACATTCGCAAAGAGAGAAAAAGGATTTAGTTCTTACCCAACACGACCGAGTCAGGAGGGTAACACCAAACATAACCCAAAAAGATCAATAGACATTTCATCAAAAACAGTTTAGAGCGACACCCAACACGGGTCATACGACACCGTCATAGCGACGCATCCAACACCCAATCCGTGCCTGGCGGCCACCTCCGACAGCACCGCTGTGGACACGATGCAAAGCACCAGGTGTTGGAAAGAGCGTTCCCGCCACAGAAAATGTAGCAGCAGCAGCTGAGAACAGCAGGACACTGAACTGTGCAATGGACTTTCGGCAACCGGAACACTGTCAATACGCCAGCCACACGGTCACACAAGATGTGTAATACGGTTAACGCGCCAGCCACACGGTCACACAAGCTTACGAACAAAATCAAAATGATTTTGTGGGGCGCATTAAGCGTAGCTGAGAAAAACATGTCCAAAAAATACAGAATGTAAGAAAATGAATGAAGTAACACTCAGTATGCAGAAACGGTGACTGATGAACGAAAACGAATGAAAAAAATGAAAGAATTAAAAAATGAGTATTTAAATGATGCATAAATCCTCAAGGTTAATGTCCTACGACTACAATAATTAAGGATACCTTACGAAGATATTATCAACTTGGAACCGACAAATCACCTTATAATAACCGATATACAGTACATACAGTACATCCATATCATTACTTGCTGGTAGTCCGAGTCAGCGAATATTTTCCCAACAAATCCGCATTCCCAATCAGAGAAAGCTCCAGTCAGTAATGTAGCGAGTAAGAAAGCATTCCTTTGAAGTGACTCACAAAATAACGATATCAATGTAACAAAAAGGTTATAACCGAGGGATGAATTTTACAGCGCTCTCCTCTCCAGCAACTGCCTGCACAAACGAGCACACTGCAATTATAAATGTATCAAAGATTACATAGTGCCAACAGACGGAAAGCGCACTCGCATACCCGTAAGTTGGGAAGAAGAAGGGGTCACTCAGAGGTCACGATATCAAGGTGAAGTCGTTCATAAAACTTCATGACGTCCTGGAGTACACAGACATTCACATCCAAAAGATGGAAAAATGGATGCTTTAAATTGAAGTTGAAATGTTAAAAGAAGACTTCAGCAAGTCGATAACGGCTAGCATCAGACATAGTCCTCGGTAGCGTGTGAGCACAGCCAAGCGAAGCCGGGCTGGGATGCCCCCCACCAGGTGCGCTGTGAGGACCACACCTGCACCGCTACCTAAAGGTGTGGGTGGTGGTGAGAGCTCACCCACACTCGCGTGCCGCAGTTCTTCAAACAAAGCCGCGTTGAGCACGCACCTTTACGCGCAGCCATGGAGAAGTTGTGCCATGACGCAAAAGATAATCAAATTATTGCGACTGTGGTGAGGTTGTGAAGCCGTTATTGAGCTGCATTTCCGTGAAGATCTTGAAATAAAAACTTTAGTCTTGAAGAATCCTACGCTGACTGTCGAGGAGCAAAGAGAAAAGTGGGGTAATAAATATGGGGAGAACTGGGTAAAGCACGGCAGCTAGAGCTACAGAAACAACGCCTAGTACGCGGCTATGCAGGTAGTCGACATGGCGGTACCTACGCGTAGATAACTGAGGGGCACCCCACCAAACCCCCATTTTGTGCAGTGCCGTGTGACATAATCCATGAGACACACTACGCTATGACGATAGACTGTAAAGAAAGACTTAGCACGAAGCAGCTCTGGATCACGCGAAATGAATGCAATCTGATAAGCGTCGGTGTTCAACATACACGGATATTTGACCTCAAAACACACCTCAACCACATGAACTGTGATTGTAAAACCTTGCAGTTATATTTAGAACTCTAAATTTAACTAAAACTTAAAAGTACAAAACGTTCAAGAACTTTAGGTAATAGTCAGAAAAACGTCACAAAGACTAACTTTCAATATGGTCTCTCGAGTGTTTTTTGGATTTATTTTCTTGAAATGTCCTTCAGTTTCAAGTTTTCAACATAACAAAATAAAATTTTGGTTTCAATTCAAATGATAAATATGCTGCTGACCTAAATACATGAATGAAAAGCTTCAAGTCAGACTCGCAGGAAAAATAGTTACTGCAGGTGATTTTCACGTAATTTCTACAAGAACAGGTCGCTTGCAGGGCAACGGCTTCCTCAAGAGCCAAGCTTGAAATGTTCTCAAATCCTGGAACTGTCAAGTTGACACAGTAGAAGAAGAGAAGCCTCGCCTCATGACGTGGCTGCAGTACAAAAGCATATTTTACAAGGGACACTGAGCCAACACTGTCGAATGGTAGAATAGAAAGTCAACACTCTTACAGGATCTAGGAGAACTACAGTCCGCACGAACTGTCCAGATGCATGGATGATTACTGTACCTTAAGGTCATAGGAGACAGGGGACTGAGAGAGCGCAGCTGCTGGGAAAGATAGAGCACAAATGGAGGTCACTGACTAATACTCAAGTAATAGGGGGTGAGCAGCACAAATGGCCGGCACCCAGATGCATTAATTGTTCTTACCTTGACATGAAGCACAGCAAGAGCAAGCACTGCTGGCACAGGGAGGGTAATTCTATGAGCTCAAAAGTGAAGGGCATGAAGCGTCCGAGTACCAACGTCTTAGATGCGCTCCTAGCTTTGATTTGGGGAGGAAAAGTTAGCAAAAACTAGGTAGGTATCCTTAGCGACCCCCCGTCTTCGAGTGGGAGATGAGCCACTGCAGCGTGATGTCGATGTTGTCCTTCTCCTTGCACGATATGCTATAGCAGCAGATCTCCCGGTCCTGGATGGCCGATAGATTCCTGGGGAAAAACACATTTTTCACTCCATAGAATGCGCAATTTAACACTATGTCCCGTAATATTTTCCTAGGGTAAAATGAGCAACCAGTGATACATGACACAGCAAAAGTGTTGATAGTTTTTTGTATCTAGGAAAGTTCCGAAATGAAAGTTGGATTAGAAAGTAGCTACACAAGCTTGATCAAAATTCAACTTTGCAAGACAGGAGAAGTCAAATAATGCTGATTTAACACATGATTTCGTTTTAAACAAACAGAAAAGGGCATAGAAGTTAGAGATGCAGCCACACCACAACAGAAATCCACACAAGTACATCACAACCACAGTGAAAGTCTTCATGTAATAAAATGGAACATCTCTACATGAGAACAGCAACTAACAACTACAGTAATATCAGCCACAACCCCCTAGTGCAAGTGCACACTGCATTCAGTATTCAAAGCAATTAAAGAAAAATATAAATACAGCCACAGAAGGCCAATTTGGCAATGGTGTGTGTGCCTTCATGTTTGCACATTCCTTGGATTACAACTTCACATTTTTTTGATGTCGTGAGTTCCTCTCAAGAAAATCCCTAGGCAGTTCATCTTCAAATTTAAAGCCACCCAGATATACACACAGCACAGCATACAATTCCTTAATCAAATACTTCACAGTAGAAAGTTGCATCAACCGAAATAGTGTGAGTTGGCCCAGAGTTTCACTCAGGTTGCCAATTGGGTGCTCTAACATTGCTTCTACTGCAACTTCACTCAAGCCAAAATGAGATAGCAGTGTTTGTAATCAGAGGAGTACAAAGAAATATTTTATATAATCCTCAAAGAATACCAATGTACAATACAAACCACAATAACTGCAAAAAGAGATTTTAATAATGTTGTTTCCTTGAGTCAGACTAGGAACAAGAAAACGACAATCTGAAAATAAAGTTGCAACAGGAAAACTTCACAAGCTTCCAAAACTCTCTCAAGTAATCTGGGTGACAGACTCTGTGCCTATGGTAGAGAGATGCTCAATGCTCATGTACAAAGCAATGGTGATGACTGCTCTCCTTTGAGTCAGACAAAGAACACTTAGACATGGCAGCTCGCATAACAACTGAAGATACAGTGACCAAACCTCTTGAGTAAAAGAAGATTTTAACAGTAAATTATAGGTGATATCAGGAAATTGCCATACCCTTAGGTAAGTTAATCCTGAATTTGATCTATTACACATCACTTTTTGAGTTGTCCTGAACAATTATAGTGCAGAAGTAAATGATCACATAAGATACCAACCTGAGCTGACACACATCATTATACAGCTGTTACTCATCCAGAATCTGACAATGGATGGCTTCAAGTGTGATACTAATGCATTTCAAATTCGACTCATTACCATCAACAATTCACCACCAAAATTAAGGTCAGACATACACATTAAGATATTGAAGCTTACATTCTTTCAATAAGTCCTTTCTCATCAAGTGCATTAGGCAGATCCCTCTTGTTGCCTAGGACTAACACTGGGATGCCAGTGAGCTGCGGCTTGTCGAGCAAGTTGTGAAGTTCATTGCGAGATGCCTCTATTTTCTCTGGGTCAGCAGCATCCACCATATACCTGAAATGTTGATGGACACAATTCCTAAACTTGGAGTCAAAGCAGGTTGGGTTAGTCTCCAAGCAGGTTCTTAGAAAAGTTAGAAATATAAGTCTAAAGTGAAACATCATTGCTAATATTCATACATTTTTAGCTCCCATATTATTGAATTGAAACTAGTAAAGCAAATATGACAACAATAAGTGTCTAAGACAGTAGAAAAAGGTGTAATTCTAATGCAGATCAGTTTTTTATATGAGACTAGTACTTTAATAACAAGAAGTCACAATAAATGCCACACCAAAACTGAATGCTCACACTATGGCGTTGACTCCTCGACAGTAGCGTTCCCACATGGAACGGAAGCGCGGCTGTCCACCAATGTCCCAAACTTTAATGGTGACATTTCCTTTAGTTATTTTGCGCATGTTGAAGCCGACTGTCGGGATCATGTCCTCGCTGAATTGGCCAGACTGAAAACATGTGTAAAACTTAGCTAAAAGACACAATATTCAAGTGAAATTTAGACACAGGCTAACTAAGCAACAGGTAGAAAATGAATATTTATGTTGCATGCTTGAAATAATACTGGAACAAGCTTGAGGTAAACTACAATCCTGTTCTAAAATATACATATAAATTATAAACTGCAAATTATAGCCCATACTTAGGTATGTACTGTAAATTCAATAAATCCTTTGCTTTTTCACTTCCATTTTGAAATAGGAAGCTCAGGCTAAATTGAAACACAATCAGGCCAGCTTCATTCATGGCTGAGACTGTCCATTAATTGTTTCAAAGCAAATATTTTGCATTATCAGATTGATTTTGTTGCTGAAGTATAGGTTCCAGAAACTATGAGATGCAGTCAAATGCATTTCAAAAAACAACACAGGAGTGAACTTAATCCCATGTTAAACTTTATAACCTGTAAAACAAAATTAATGACAATGTTGAGAGTGACAATCTTGATAGAGGTGGCAGCATGAGGTCACTCAATTTGCCTTCTTCCTCCTCTTTTGATAACAGTTGACTTTTCAAACAAATTAAATGCTAAAGAAAGCCTAACTTTCTAATTCTGCTTGCCCTATATCATTGTTGTGTGCCAAGAGAAGAACTGGTGTGAGAAGGATCTCGTATAACTCGTCCACAAAAAGTAGTAGTCAGAGTCAAGATAGCAGCACTTCAGTAACTTGTAGGACTGCACCAGAAGGGAAGGGACTAATTAGTTTTGACCTTAGAAAATAGGGTATCTATGCACAAGGTGAGCTCCCAAGCAGGATCTCCTGCACATAGACACAGCAAGTTAAAAATGGAGAGGAAGAAAAAATAAAGAATAATCAGCAAAGAAATCATGAATATGGAAAGAAGTAAAGTAGGCACAAAAAATAGAAATTCTAAAGGCCTAGCTAGAGCTGAGGTAATTTAATAGTTACTCACTGTAATATTAAGTACAAAATAAACTGAAAAGTGCAAACTCACAAACTATTTAGTCCACTGTACATTAGATTAGCTATTGTATAACACTCATACCAATACTACATAAATATATCAGTTAAGCATATGTTTCATAAAAACAAACATTGAATAGAATGATGCAATAGCTAGCTGTATACAGGAAGAACTTTGCAACAATTTAGCCAAACAAGAAGCACCTCAAAGATGCAAGAATACCAACCATTGCTGCTCCAAGCACATCATTTTCTCTGGAGCACAGAAAATTTTTTGTTTTTACCATCTATGCACAATTATAGCAATTCAGCCCAAGCAAAGGGGCTCTGAGCCCCAAGTTAGCTTACAGTTTTGTGCTGATGAATAGAGGTTGGTTGTTTATTGGAGACAAGGTCTGAGTTAACTGTTGACAGTAATTTCTGGAGATTTATACTCATTCAAAATTTTCAATGTGAACCAAAAATACACAGTAATCCCTTACTACTTCACAGTTCATTTATCATGGCTTCAGCACATTGCAGATTATTCAAAAATATCCATCAAAAAATTAAAATTGAGGAATTATGACGTGAAAGTTGCTTGCACTATATCAGAATGCGAGGAGTACCCACACATTTCCAAATCCATGTCTCTGATTGGCTGACACACATCCCACCATATGATACCCTTACCGACTTGGGAGTCTTGCAAGCTGATCGGCCTAGACCTTTCTTCCTCTTTAGCTCTTATACCCACAGAAAATGATCAAATCAATGTATAAGTGCTGCTTAGTCTTAAGGCGAGCTCATTTTTGTTATTCTCTTATGTCTTTTAATTCAAATAGCGCTTGTGACATTCTTGAAAATACCTTCAAACATCCTCCATTATCTAAATTTTTATTGAACCCAAAAAGAAGAGAATGATATACATTTACAAAAAATGTGCACATGTTAAAATGAGAGGGTGACACAACATTGCGGTTTTTCACTTATCACAGTCAGTTCTGGTCTTCAATAACCGCGATAAATGAGGGATTACTGTACTAGGCTCAAAATAAACCCTGCCAGAAATGGAATCCATTAAATAACATTCATGCCTAATCATTTATATTGCAAAGTTCTTAAGAAAAATATAAAATCAGTCAAAAAATAACTGATGCTTTTGTAATACTACTTCCTTTCAGGAAACAATATGCAAGACGTAATCCACAATTCAATAATTCTTTGCTCACAAAAAGTTTCTTTAAATATTTGAGCTCATAAATCTATTAACATCATCACCAGGGTGTAAGGCTACAAAGGCCAAAAGCACTCCCCATTTGTTAGGCACAAAACTGTGAACCTTTTAGCTCATAAAACAGCCCTATACAAACATTGTATATAAATAACTAAACTTTGGTAATCAAAGTTAAAATTACTCAAAGTCAGCCTACTGCACAGAGCAAGCTTGTCCATGGAACAAGTCATTATGTATCATGGATCAGATGAGATTTTTTTCTTAACTGTTTTGACCAAATCATGCGTCTTATACAGTACACGCAATCATTTAGCCTAACCTAACTTAGGCAAAACATTTACACATATGAATATAAAATTTCAAGTTTTCATGAAATTTGCATTCATTTCTTGTATGTGCTAGTTTAGATTGGAAGGAAAGTTGATAGGACAACCAAATTTGTTGATATTAAAATGTCAAGTTTCAGAACCTTTCATTACAAGGTTTAAAAAAAAGAACAACATTAATTATTACATTATGTCAATTAATGTGCTGTAAATTGAATGCTGTCATTTCTACATAGGTTGCCCTAAAACCCTTGTAGCTTATTTAGGCCAACATGGGGTATATATGCTGATCTTGGTTCTTCGTCATTCCTCATTTGATTGTAAACCTGTATCTGGTGTATATAAATCACTTATGGTAAATAAATGTTTACAAAAGTAAGAAAACAAATCTATCCTAACCTAATGTCACACTAAAGTAAACCTTTTACAATACTAACTTTTTTATAATGTAAAAGGAAAAGAACACATGAGGTTGTACTATATAAACTAATTATTTGCAATTTTTCTTTGTCATAAATCATTTGAAAATAGATTTGTCTCTCAAAAAAAATTTCAATCTACTGACATCAAAATGAAAGCTAGAAGAATTAGATGCTCTATGTAGTTGTCCCCAGTAGTATANAATGAGCCCGAGGCCAACATTGTGCCGCTGATTGCTTAAATTACACCCTGGTATAATATTATTCACATTATATAACCTGTTTCTAGGTCTTTTAAACTTCTTAGTTTAGTTGAGCTTGAGTATGCTAGGTTTGATTATTTTCATGAGTTTATACAACGTAACATCAAAAGAACTTGAATTAAATATAAACTACAGTTTATTCCTATATTTGGCATTAAGATAACAAAAAACACTATTTTGTATATCAACAGTATTGATGAATCATAAATATAATTTTAATAAAGAATATAAGAGAAAACCTGAATGTAATTCAGGATTCATTATTTCTTAAACAATTTTTACTTGTGAGAATCAAAGTCTTCAAGCTCTGTCTTCTTAACAACTGTCTTAGCTATTCACAAATTTTAAAAAACAGTAATAAACTAGAATATTTTTTGCCTAGAGACTCATATATCTTACTCATTAAGCTTAAAATAAGTAATATCAGACTCTTAAGTTTATGAAGTGTCATCATTAAGCACTAAATAACATAACATATTGAGCGACTGACACTCCTTATATTTATGAAGTGTCATCGTCATTAGCTAGAAGTAAACCTATATTAGCTATTCTAATAAAAAGCTATGCGCACACTGAAGAATAACACTTGATAGTAATACCGCATCCTTTACGTAGTTCCTTAACAGATTGTTTAGTATGCGGAGAACGCTTCTTTTAAATGTTAATGCCTTCTTCAAACATATAGCCGGAGGAATTGAGAACTTACTGCAATAACATTGACGAACGTAGTTTTTCCTGAGTACTGCAACCCTACCAAAGTCAGTTCCATTTCTTCTTTCCAAAATAAACTTTTGAACCAATCTAATATTCTATTCACAAGGGCCATCATTTTGAATGATTACTGTACTTCACACACGGAACAAGTCAGAGGGTACTAAACAACACCCAATTCCTGAGTAATCTGAAGTTCTGAGACAGACTGTAAACTTTTTTCCCTTAAATACCAAAACATTTTACCCTAACTTAAAATCCGTCCCTAAGTTTGCTGAGTTTGATGTAATTTTAATTTTCGTCGAAGTGATGAACAACACACCCAGGCTAAACAGCGTTACTATGTTTGTACTATAATATATAATCAGTGTTATGAACTATTTTAAATGTTCTACGATATGTGTGCGTATGCAACAAAATATATATTACTAGTTAAGATTGTGAATAATAAATTATGGACCTTTTGTATTTTCTTTTTACTGCTCCTTTATTTTATTTATTACGCTTAGCTTTCAAAATGATAATAAAGTATTCCTAACGTACAAAATAATGTAGAGAATAAGTAAAATGCTTCATCTACTAGCCAAGGTATAAATGTAGCATGGTAGCTTCGCATAAAAAAGCATCCACGTAGTGCGTTCCCATCCGACTACTCAACTTTAAGGCAAAAATGTGTAGCCCTTTGAGTATCTAAAATTAACCAATGTAAATTAGAGGACTATTACAGGAGGTGTGAAGAGACGAGGCTTGCCAGGCTCTACGATTAGCACAATATTATGAATCACAATTCGAGGTTCAACGTAACTTCTATCCGTAATTTTAAGGTTGTAGTCATTTACCATAATCAAAAGTGTCACTTGACTTTCACGATTTTTAATTTTAAGGCTGTATTTTCCTGATTGAAAACCCGATGTAGCATGCTCTGTACGTGAGTGATATCGGAGTAAACGATTTTTCTTTCTTTTCGTTGGAAGAGCCTTCCTTTCTGGGGTGCTGACTCAGGTATTTAACACACAAATGAATATTAATTAATAACTTAATGATAAACCTTTAATAAATCGATTAACTTATAGACTAACAAGACTTGTCAGCACCACAGCTCCCGCAAAGGGTTTTGGCACTTCACTTCTCTCTACATGTTATAAGAAATATGTCACCGAAATATGAATTCTACAATACAAACAGCACAATTACAGTTTTGAATTCTTGTAATCGCGATTGGCGTGAGAAGAGAGACCTGTCTCATTGCCCTCGATGGGTTGTGGTATTTCGCTGACTAGTTCTTCCGGTAAATTTTATAGGATTACTCAGGATTTGATACTCATGCCACCGAGTTACCCTTATTCTAACAATTGCAAATTATAGATTCAACATCGTCACCACCTAAATTCTTGTCTCTAACATTAATTAAGACCATAAATCCACTACGACCGAACCTTTATTAATTCCAACACGTTTTACCGTTGGATTTTCAATGCCTTACAACACACTACATAGTATACAGAACATCGTTTTTTTATTGAACGATTCGAAAACTTGCATAATGTTGTCTTCATTACAAAAACGCACGCATCTTAGAGTGAATAGCGTTGAAGCAGTGTTCGGAACTATTGATAAGGTGATATCTAATGAGTGTACGAGAAATTTTAGGGGAATGAGAGTCACGTCATTAGTATGGGGCATGAGACTGATACGAATTCAGATATTTTTTATATCCAAGTGTTTTCCTCAAATATTAAATTTCACTGCGGTGGCTGATGCACAATTTATTTAATGTGAGTGGGACTGTTGAAAGTAATTGTCCTTACTGTAATTAATTGTATAATTCTATCACTTCAGATAAATTAAAAATTACGCTTGCACTTGCAAGAAAAAATTACATTGGGAGGTAGGTATTACAAATGTGAAATATTTATTATTACAAATTAAAAAGGACGGAAGTGTACAGATTCAAAAGATTAGGATGTACAATGACTGAACATAGCAGTAGAGCATCGAAGAGTTATCCGTATCACATCCATCAGTTATCGTGAAATATTTACCAATATTGACATGTGAAAGGAAAGATTACACTGTAATAATCAGTACCATTAAATCAAAAATGAAACCGTATTTATGAAGGTTGTCGTATGTGTGAAATGCAGTAAATTCACTAATTACTCTATTACAGACTTAAGTCTGTTTATTCTTAGACACTTCATATTGTCATGTATAGATAAGGGAGGCGTAATTGAAAACAAACTTGCAGACAGACATATGGTTAAATATAGAAAATATGCCGCAAATATGATTTCTCAATGTTGCTTCTCATGGACTAGTACACAGTAATTAAAAGTGTTATCCCTCATATACATGCATTTTAAAGTAGCAAAAAGTGCATATGCGTTATTGTTGAGCCCCGAAATAGCCAGACATTTTCCTTTAAATCTGTCAGTATCTGGAATATTTTACTCACGAAGGGAGATTATTCCACAGCGAGGCTGTAGCGATTATGGTCGCTAACTATGGCGTGTCCAACC
>VOMN01016671.1:0-24473 GCA_014899125.1 Orchestia grillus | reverse complement strand
ATCGAATAAGCTAGTTCAGATTAGAAAGAAAATTAATAGGATAACCAAATATGTGAAAATAAAATACTTAATTTTTACATTCACAACGGAGATATTCGTCGACATGAAATTTTACTTGTATTGGGACTCGCAGTCAAAGTGATAGAGCTCCTATCATTGTTATTATTATTAATATTGCCGATTATTTTCTTAATGTTTTCTGGTATTATATCAGTCTATTAGTGAATAAAGTATATTCATCGATAAATTTTGCTAAATTTTTAGAAATTAGTTCTTTGTAGGTCATTTGCATTAGAAATGAAATTTGACATAAAAAATTGTCCATTTACTGAAGTAAATATTCTGTAGATACTGACAAAGTCATCAGGTAGCGAAAATCTAAGTTAAACAAATATATTATTTTTATATCGTTTTTACATTTCATGTGTGAGCTATTTCATTGAGAAAATGTAGAGGCACGGTGTCGTCAAAGAAACATCCATCGCCGTTACCTTCTGTTACTCTAGTTCATATTCTGCATCACTACCATCTAGTGTCCCCCAAGAATGGACGCTATTCATTAATGGGTTCATGCTGGCGTAGACTTGGATTTCCGTGTGCCAGTCGTACAGGCTGAAGGTGTGTCGCTGCATGGGGTCAGAGCCGTCGGTGCGTTGCAGTCCATGCATAAAGAGGATGTGATGGAACCCTGGCCACTGAGGCGCTATCTCAACTATATGTGCCGGCACACGGTCAAAATTAATTACTGTTACGCCGTTTTTGTTCGACGCTCCTTACGGATCTTATTGGTGCTCCAAAACATGATGGAATTCTCTCAGGTTTGGTATTGTTGATCAACGGTATTTCTTTACTGCTGGATTGAAGCCTTGAGAATGTAATACACTCTTAGAGGAATGCTAATAGGCCTATGTGTCTATTTGCTCGCTCCACAGCAAGCCTCATTGAATAATACAATCGATTGTTAAATTTGGTATTGTGAATAAATAGTAATTCTTTAATTTGAAGCAGACGGTTCAAAAATAAAATGTTCTTAGCGTAATAATATCATTAGATTAGTTGATGTTTGTCCAAGTCTTCCCCGTGAAGAACATCATTGTCATGTCCGACAAGTGCTTCGTGTGGTCAGACTGACGAGGCTTCGCTGACACATTTGAAGGGTTCACGTGTGTAGGCAAATAACAGCCCCGGGGTTTAGTTTTCATCTCCCGGTATTGTCTCTCGACTCGTATATCACTAATTTTACTAACAGTTGTGATTGGCTGCAGAATGGATCAGAAACTAGAAAAAAAAGAGTTACGAGAAATTGTGTCTGTGCTAGAAATCACCGTAGCGATATTGCATTGCTCCCAAATATACCCACTTCACTTCCTCCACTTGAACACTTTGTTTGCAGTAATTGAAGAGGCGATATTGCCTCCCAAATACACCCACTTCATTTCAGATCAGTTGATGATGTCACCGCACCCGCATGCTTGGAAGTTGATCTGCCCCCAGCGAACTAAGCGCTACGGCTCCAAAGCCTTTTTTTCTTATTGATCAAATCCATTAGAATCCTATATAAGTGCTGATATTTTTTGCCGTTTGGATTCGGACTTATAAAATGGAATTCTCTTCGGTGACCTGAAACTGTTCTACAACTCGTTCTGTTTCTTGGAGCATCACACTTTTGAAGAACAAAAGTAACGCTGCCAGTGCTGCGTCTCTGGCTCGAGTCTCACACTGCTGGTAAGCCGTTTTTAAACGCTTAAATATTTGCCTAACGTTGGCCTGCACTCGATTTCGCCGAGGAATTAACGAGTGTAAACCCAGTCTCAGTAACCTGAGCAAACTTTAAATATTCTGTATACATTGTTTACTAGCGTTGCTTAGTCATCGGGAATTCGAGACGAAGGAATTCTAATGCAATGCGCATAGGAGTCCATGCGAAGTAAAATTCTATGCAAACTTGGGACAAAGTATCTACGCCTGCGAGTGTCGACCTTAAAGTGAGTCTCCTTCGAGGTATTGAAAGATAAAAACGTGATTTAGTTGAAATTTAATAATTCGTTACAGTTTTCGATTAATCTATGTTTGGATTTCGTCATCCTTGACTAGTTTGGATATGTTATTTACTTACTGTATTTGACGGCGCGTTAGACGCAGCCTCGCGTTAGACGTTCTTCAGGATTAGACATGCCTTAGCATTGAACACCTCCGTATTACTATATTGACGTGTCAGAGGCGGTCTAATTTGTAGAAGTGTGTTTCGTTGAAGTAAATTGTGTTGTTGTGTCTGCAAGTTACCAACTACCTACAAGTGCACTAATCCATAACTAGGAAAGCAAAGTAATTAAAAACAGCTGTAGAGCTTCCAAATGTGCTACTTGTATGGCGACGAATACGAAATTTAAATTCTGAATTCGATAGGTGATCGACTCATGGGAGATGCGTCGATGTTGAGCATCGTCATTTGATCGTTTAGGGACTTCTTTTTCTACGAAGTGTTGAGTGATCAGCGTTTTTGTGTTCGGTTTCGATAACGCTGCGTCTTTCCCAACCTCCGAATTCGGGTCGAAGTGTCGTGTTGTAACGAAGGCGGGAAAAATATCAGTGATACGAGAATTTTGTGAAGGAGTCATGTATATGAATTGTTGAACCTTAGCGTAATGAGCGCGGGGTAGCTGATGGTGCGGAAGTAGTATCGAACGAAAAGTCTTTCCCTGTTAAAAGTATCGAGATAAGATCACAGGTTCACGCTCGTATAAATTGTAATTTGGAAGTGAAAATCCTTCCGACTGAAAGCGATTACGATATGTTGTACAGTTTCGGCGGCCGCAAACCGGGTTTGACTCTGTTTACCTCGATTTTTATGGAAAATTGTGACACTTAAGAAGATGATCAATTTAAATAATCCACCGAGAGACCGCGAAGCTCGTTCGCTTGAAAATACTCGTTTTAGTGACACAAAATTCTTACCCAAAAATTTCAGGGCAGAATAAGATTGCTTCATTAATTGCATTAGGCTGCAAAATTTTTGGATTATTTACTTTAATCGAGCTGTGTGATCTAGAAAGTAGTTTGGTTCTTTCCAAAGATCATGTCTTTTTAAAATAGCGTCCTACTTGTAAAAAATAGAATCCTAAAAGACTACACTCTCGTATAAAGCAGGAAAACCGTGTTACCACATGGCCTTGGTAACCTGGGTAGCACCAGACGCCTCCAGAGATAGCACCAGACGCCAGCGTATCGCAGTGGTGATGGTAACCCTAGTAGCCGGCCGGTGAAGGCTTTAAAATTTGGAATTAAGAATTTTTTTTCTACGTAAGGTTTTTGAATGATGTTCATAAGTACAGCGCATTCGTAGAAGCTTTAATTTTTAACAGTAATCGGGCAAATATTTTGGAAAAAAAAGCGTAATATTCTTAAGTTTGGTGATCCCGTATAGTAATTTCTCTTGAATTAAAGACATTACGAGCCGTTTGGTAATTGGTCTCACGGCCTTCAATAGTTTTATAGTTTTATACCCAAGACTTTATCAGGACGCAAGTCGGATGGGCTCACTCAAGCCATTCAAGGATATGTTTAACAATTGTCGTGACCAACTGTGTAAGGACCTCGTTGAGAAGTACTCGGACGACTTCCGTTCTTCTGAGTTTGAACTTCTTTGCCTTAGATGGAGGCAGGTCTAATTTTTGCGTGCGTGAAGTTGAATGAATGTTTATTCTCCTCTTAAGCTTTCCGTGGTGAATTCTGAACAAAACATTGAAAGCTTACCAAGGAAGCAACCCCCACACCCACTCTGTTAAGTCGGCTGCCAAGGCCCTAGCAACAAGAAAGTTCATCTTTATATTGTACTGTTTCAACTTCTTGGCGGTCAAAGTAACTGCCTTACCACTGCAGAAATTCTTCTCCTGCAACAGAGTAGTGGTTGGGAATTTGCATTTCAGAGCGCGGAGATCCAGCGCATTAGATCGGGAGACTAAACCTCTATCAAATTCATGGACCCTATTGGGAGGGAGCCCTTTTCCATAGGTTTGATGCTAGCCCATTTCTCAAGAGCGACATCTGACCTTGCTTCAAGTGCTGAAACGAAGCATCACCAGCGAGACTTGATATTCACGCTGCATGAATTTGGTGTTGCGATCATTCCGTTTTGGGGCCGCGCCTTCCATTTTTGTCATGCGGAATTAGGCTCCTGCTGGTCATCGAGTTCAGACCAGCGAAGGCATATTACTGAACTTCGTTTTGTTGCACGTGAATTTTCAAAGCCCTGCAATTGCGGTACGAATTTGTGGACCTCGGTGACTCATCTCGTAGGCTCCGCGTGGGAAGTTTGCCAACGACATGCCATAAGAGACGAAAAAAGAATGAAAATTTGGTCATGCAGTGTCCGTAAATCTTAATGGAATTTAAATTGAAAACTTGTCGATTTGTCCATACTGGTTTCTGAGGATGATACTTTTGGACACTGCGTCGCGGATTGAAGTGAAACGTTCACACAAACCGTTAGGGAACTTGTAACGTTAGAAACGTTACAGTTGAACGTGGTGGACAAATTTTAAATAATAGTCCCTTTCTGTTTATTTACTTTATCATGCACGCNTGTTCCATAGCTTTAGATTTGCATTCGGAGACACTATCCCTTCTTGAAGTTTGATATGCTTCGTTCATGTTTGTTGCCTCCCTCTCTTTAGTCGGATTAATGGCTTAGGTGATATTAATATTCAAATGTGAAGGAATCGTTATACGCGAGTAATATGCAAGTATAAGTGTCGACACACAACCAAACTATTACGTTACGACGGAATGAATTCTTTCATTGGTATTCCTGTGGGCCCAATCGCGAGGAACGTGTTAATTTATTTCCTTCAAAATCATTCCATCAAAATGTGAAGGTCTAGTAGACGTTGGCGATGGTATAATGCATAAATTATTTTCATCCAATAATTTTTGTTCTGCTTCTAACTTTTCTGTAAATAATCCAGCGTTTTGACATTCGAAAATCACTGTCGAATTTGTTCTACATATGCTGTCTCTGCTTGACTAAGTCAGAGAGTACGTTTTAAATTTGATTGGAATATTTTTGTAGAGTTAGGCTTTGTAGTGTTGGTGTGTGGGCGCAATAAGATTTAAAATCGTTAAAATATGCTTGAATTAGGAAAGATTTCGATTTGTAAATTAAAAAAATTGCAATAGTCTACATCCTTTCAATACTGTCTGTCAGATAAAAAATTACGATACAAAATTCTGTGTCGAAGTTTGGAACTTCGTTGAATTGAACATTTTCTAGATTTTGAGAAGCGTTTTAGGAGCATTTTATACCTAACTTGGCCTTCTCGTCTCTGATTCTTCTTCCTTCTCAATTGCCTCTTGCGTGAACGTCGTCATCCCTGCTTCATGAGCTGCTCGGTACGGTCCTGAGCTTTTTATTTCAAGAAGTTTTCATGGTACTCTGACAACGTCCGTGTTATGGTCTCTATGGTACAACAGTACGTAATTTAATCTGTATACAACGTCCAAGAGGACGCGGGGCTTGGTGCTCACATGTTTAGAACAGATATTAACACCTCATCTCCTCTGCCGCTCTTCGAGGCTGCAAGAAGTGACTGACGTGTGATGTCTTGTTGTCAGCTCGCGCGGGGTCGCCCTTGTGTAAAATTATTCGACATAAATATAAATATATGTTTAAATATATTAAACGTGTATGTAAATATAGTCTATTTCAAAAACGTGATATGTGTTATGTTAAGGTATATAAGGCTTTTGTGTATAAATATAAGCATCTAATCGTGCCCTGGTTTGAGTGCAGAGGGTGTTTCAAGAAACGTGCTCATGTTTTGATAATGAGTGGAGTGTTCGCTGACAATGATGCAGAAGTAGCGAGTCTTATTTAAATAAAGGCATCGAATTAAGAAACAATAAATGATAAAAGACAAAGTATAGTCTTCTTGCATTATTCTACGTAGAGTCATCTACTGTTTCTTGTCCACGAAAGCGAGCGTGTCGAGCAGCGTAGCGGTACCTTTTGTAGGGGTGACCCAGTCTCCATTTCGAAAGATCTCGATTTATTTGATTTTCCCATTTATCCTTTGATTGCCGTTTTTAAATTTTAACGAGACGATTTTAGCTGAAGGAAATGTCAAAATTTAGATAATCTTAAAGTTGTTAGTTGGACCGTTTGGGGCCGTCGTAATTGAGGTTAACTTTTTTGAAACCGTTGCTAAGCTTAACGTTTCAAACCTCAAATTTGGAGCCATCGTTTTTGAAGTAGCACGTTTCTATATCGTTTATGTGTAGGGTTTTATGGAAGAGAAAAACGTAAGTATTAAACTTGTGTGATTGATAGTCGACCATCGTTTTTACATTGCCATTTATCAATATGATTTGTATGCAATATTGTATTGAAGTGAGCGTTTAAGCCCCTAAGGGCATAGGATAAGCGATACGGTCAGGTTTGTCTATCCTATGCTATGGGGATTGACGATTCCGGAAGGCACCGTTGGGTTACCTCAGTTATAGATAGGCCTTCTGAACTTCTGTCTCTCGTGCCAACTTCGCTTCTTTCAATTTTTACACCTTCTTCGCTACCTTTTCTTCGTTTTTTCTTCCTCCTTTTTCCTCCTATTATTAATTTGTCCTTTCTATGCACAAGGAGTCCAGTGTTGAAAAACACACCTTGTGGGTAGATTCCCCGGTCTCTTAAGCTTATACTAAATAGTCCCTTCTGTTCTCTCTCTTGAGATAGCGTAACATGTGGCTAGGGAGCTTTCAGCTAACTATTAATATTAATAAAATAATAATAGCAGGAGTTTAAGTGACAGACTTTTCTACATGCTCGTGCTCGAGTGACGTGGGATATATGGTTGTCCATATTTCTTTAGATTAGCGGCGCTTGCAATCATGTGTCGTATGTAACATTATATTCAAGTAGAAGAGTTTGAGTGATGAATTTTTCTGTGCTCTTGTGACGTGGTTCTATGGCCGACGTGTTGGATCATATTCCAGGCTGCGAGCATCTCAGAGCTAACAATTCATGTCGCGCTCCTTACTCGCGAGAAGAACGAGGCGCGAACTGCTTGATGTATTACTCTGATTTTCTTGAGCACCTCGTAAGTGTTCTGGACATGATGGACGCTATCCATATGCCGCAGCTTTATGCGGCCGTGGTTCTTTGGCTCCCTGCATGGGCTTAGTTGCCTTCATGGGTGTTCCGAGATGATGAAGTTTGTTGGCGTTGTTGCAGTTCACTCCGTCTGATACAGGGGCCTGCCAGTGGTCTTGGTTATCGCATTTATCGGGAATGTCTCAGGTGTAGTGGAACGTTTTTATACGGTGGGACTTGTGTTTTTTGACCTATTTGTGAATGATTGACAAGACGCGAGTAGTTTTTCATACGAGTTTAGTTTTAAAGATTTGAATCCCGTTTTGAAGTTGATAATAAGAAAATCAATACCAATGGAATTTATGAGTGGCCGTGTACACCTGGTAGGCAAAAAAATACTTCATGGAAAATTCCTGGTTTCCGACTCAAATTGCTGATACTCGTCTGTGTTGCTAGAGGTTTACTTTGCAACAGCTAGCATTTTTCAGCTAAGTTCAGTGAATGAATTCTTAAATCTTTGACCCTCGAATGTATGTACCTGCATCAGTCGCACTAGCCCCTTGTAACTTCACTTTCTTCCTAAAATAGAATTAGTGTTACGAGGGAATCCCTAATCTTTATTACTCTGTTTTTCTGCTTATTTAGCTGAATTCGGACTTTTGAGTGCTGTAAGCAAATGCTGGGATGCGCTGCGAGCGTTCCCTGGAGTATAGTGTTTACAAAAATATCATCAATATCAACTGAAAAAGTTTCTTCTTATTTCTATGCAATGCTGTAATATTTAACGAAACAAAATCTGACGTTGCGAGACGAACTCGAGTGAGCTCTCGACTAAAGCCACATGGTCCACTCCCCAGCCTGTGCACTTCTCGTATGCCGAAATAATATGGCATGCCCGAATAAGGGTTTCAATTGATTGAGCAGACACGATGTTATCGCTGCGCTGTAAATTTTAGTGGTTTCCTCCGACCATATCTTTTGACGTTAGTCGTGTCTTGCGCGCTGAAGATGTCCCTGTCTCATGCGTGTGTGCGAGCGCCAGAAGATAGGGAACATATTTTTTTGCCGGAATATGTGTAGTCTTTGGTGACTAAAAAGGCTGGTGTAACGGAGGACTTTTTAGGTATGTGTTTTGAATGTAATTTCCATTAAAGGCATCATAGGAATAAATTGCGTGATGTGCATCACATCCTCGTTCATTTCACCACACCAAAAATATTTCCCTTTGTGCCCGAAGTTCAGCTCAAAGTATTACGTCGTTTGCTGAGTGTACGTCGCTTGTTCACTCAACAAGCTCCGAAAATGAGGCGCTGTGTTTTATTGCAGCTATGAAGTCAAGCAGATTTAACGTACAAACGCAATGGGTGAAGTGAGGAAAAACGCACGGTAACGCAAAGTCTTACGTCTTCATAGGGCTTCCTCATATGCTCTGAGCAAAAATAAAGCTCTCAGGATGCCAGCTGTGGCTGAAATGCGTGCATTACCTACGCAGCGTAGAACTCTTCATGCTACTTTCGACCTCCTTGCTAGGGTGTGTATTACCCAACTGGAGAGGCGAATGCGTACTGATGTAAATAAGTTGTCGCACATACGTTTCTCCATTAGTACTCTTACATTGAAGCGCAACCTTGCGTTCTTTACCTCTTTCTATTATTGTGGCGCTACATTACCTGACCAGAGGCATACATGAGATTAGAATATGAAGTTTTCGTTCGGAAAAAGAGGAAAGTTTTCAGCTAGGTGAGAGCTGTACCCAGAGCACAGTGATCAGCACACTCGTACTGCGAGCATTACGGATGATGCAACCCCGCACGGAATGGCGGTGCGAGCACGACTACAATAATTATTACAGGACAAGAACATTAGAGCCAGCTTTGTGCTCTGGGCTCGGAGCTACGCCCTCCCGGACGCTCCGTAGCAGGACGGACGCTGCTTCACATCAGCGCCCATTCGATGGAAGCTGCTTTCTTTAGGCTGAATCAAATTGTGCGGAGAGCTGTCCTCTATCACGCAGCTCTGAAACGCTCCAGAATAGCTGGATGACAAGAAATGCTCGACCAGAGTTCTTTGTAAAGGCCTTGCAAACCTGCGCCGAAGCAACGTGGGCAGCTCCCCATGGGTCTGCCTGCTGACGCCCAGCATGGCTTGATCAGCCATTATTGAAGATTGATGGCCTCTTAAACCAATCATTTAGCACTCTGTCTTCGTCCTTAAATGGAACATTTTATTTTTCAGTAAAAGCCGGGGATCTGACTAGACATGTTTTTTATGATCGTTTTGATATTTCAGTATTAAGTGAGATTCAGTATACCTTTACGTTCATCGTGCTTGAGGGAGGTTTATGATGAGCCAATTAACTCCTAGTTCTGGAGAAGAACGAAGTTCAAAGTAGCTCTGCCTGGGAGAATTGTAGTCTGTTTAGAGGCTTAAAATTGACATGTAATTTTGCAGTCGAAGAGATTCAGCCTGAAAGTCTCAAGTGGAACTGGCAATGCAATGGAAGCCCAAATGGATGCTCAAACCTGTAACAAAGCCCGTGCTGTTCGAAATTCTTCGTGGCATTTGAAGAATTAAGGGGGAAATGTACTGACAGTAAAAGACTTATTGAGAGCCAAAATCACGGAGGTTTCTGGCCAAAATGGCGGGCGCCGTTCCGAGTCGTGAATAATCGCGTTCACTGTTATTTATTTATTTTTAGCCCTAGGGAATACCGAATGAAGAAATTTATTCGATGGCTTCGCTGGCATCGACTGCATTCGTTGTGAATTAGTGGCCTTCACACGTGCCAGTCAAGTGCTGGAATTTACGGTTCGAGCTTTAATGCTTGACTGCGAACATTGGGGAGAATTTTTGATGTTCTACAACCATATTCAGGTAGAGCAAAGGCTGAGGAATTGTCGATGTTGGTGGCTTATCAAAAATGGTACTTGTGTGTAGAAGTTTGAGACTTGGAGCAATATCAGGGAAATTTGAGAAAAATTTATAACATACATATCTAGCCCATATTATTGAACTATCACCTTCCTTTATATTGATTTGCTTCGGAGCACTGCCATGGTAATAAATTTTATAAGTTTTGTGTTATTGCGTTTGTTATATAAATCTTTATTTTTCCGAAGACACTAATGCCGTTCAAAAATATAGTTGAAAAACTTCGGGTTAAAACTTACGTTCGATGATTGAGTCGTTTTTGAGTATCTAATCCTGAATTTTTTTTCGAAATAAAGTATACTTTAGCATTTGAAATACTACTATACATCTATTGGCGTATCGTATATTCCGATAGTATGTCTCTCTCTGTTCCTGTGTAATTTCCTTCTGCTGGAACTGCCAGTTTCTATTAGGCATGAGAAGGCGTCCTCCATTTTTCCGTCAAGGTGATTTCAGGTACAGCGTCAGCCGTTTCTTCAAGAATTAGGCGTCGCCTTCATGTCTGCATAACCTAAATTATTTCGTTACATTGATGTACGGCTAGAAGAGAAGGTTGTGGGTGTCATAGACGTCCGGAATTGTGTTCGTCCCATCAATCAACCGTTGGGACTGGCCGCTCACTGAGTCGAGGCTCGGTTTGTTAGGAAATTTTAAGCGCCAACAGCACACATTTGAGTACGTAAGATACGTCAACGTTTAGTTTTATTCCAAACTTCCTGATAGCGTTGCATGCCCTCTAGACGCTTTGCATATGTTTATGTATGGACTTGAAAATCTACTTTCGTGAAAATGCTCCTAGTTCTTTGTGAAAAGGTAAATGGGCAAATGCAGTCGTATTGCATATGAACGTAAGTGTGCAGCTAGTTTTTTCACAAAGCGAAATGCAGCCTTACCGCCAAAATAATTTTGCTGGTGAAGGGTTAAAACTTCAATTATTAACAGTTATATTTAAGCCCATGTTTTAGCTGTAATTTTTATTATAAATTAATCCTCTGTATTTTATTCTTTTCACGAAGTGACAACTGTTTTTACTTCATGGTAAAAGGCCATAGTTTTTTATTCATTAGGTATTGTGCATTATTATTACACCCACTGTGAGAGCACAGAGATAATTCAAAAATTGCGCTGCGTTTGTCGTTTTCAAGTTTTGAGTGTTGCCAGATCACATGCGTAGATGACGATATTGGTGTCCGCTACAAGAAATGTCACGTGGGTAGAATCCTATCAGAGTAAATTTGTGCCACCCTACGCTAACAAGATCTGCGAGTCATCATCGGCTCACGACCTTTGTGTTTTTGTGTGCCTACTGCCTTAAAAGGCCCGGTGCTTGGGCTACGTCCCGCATTGTAGTAGATTGCTTCTTTGCTCGGGCCACACGACGCGTAAGAGTAAGCCATTATTTAAGGAGTGTGTCTTTCGGCTTCTAATGACGAGGCAGTTTCGACTCCTACTCACGATAACCTCCTCCTGTTGCCTTTAAACACTCCTCCCGCCTTTATTGGAGCGGTCTTAAGTGGAGACCCTCTCCAGGCTCTCGGTGACAGAGTTTTGCGACCCACTGATCTTTTTGGCCACCCTCGAGGGTTCTTGCAGCAGCGGGTGTGGGCGCCGCTTTGGATCCATAACGACACGCGCGGGCGACGATCGTGTAGGTCTCTCACCAGCTCTGTTCTGGACGTGCGGTCTCCCTGTTGCTGGCTCCTCCGCGTGCTCGGCTCTCCACTGTGAGAAGGATGCTTCCACCAGCATGCGGCGTGAGCATGACGTGCTCTCAGGAGGAAACGCAGAGCTTCCATTTGAGATGTGAACTGGAATGACGTCTAATTAGAACACAAACAATGTACGACGAATTCTAATCGGAGCGTCTGATAAAGAACATTCATATTCTATAGGAAATTAAATAGCACGTTAAAGAATATTCATGATATCTAAAGGGGGGTTTATTCGTTTTAATGAGAACAAGTTGATTAATTGGACTGTCCTAACTCATTCCGGCTAGAGCGCATCTGTACTTCGATTAGCTGATGTGTTGGGTTACCTCAGCTATAGACAAGCCTTCGAGACTCCTATTCTTCGTCCCACTTTATTTCTTTCAATTTTCACCCTTTCTTTGCTGTCTCTTTCATTCTTAACTTACTGTTTCTATGCCCAGGGCATCCTGTGTGGGAACTCACATTGTGAACAATTCCTCTATTTTTATAGTCCCGCAGCACACGGCCATAGGCGATACGGTTAGGTCAGTTTGGTTTGTCACGTTTGTCCATCTTATGTTCTGGGGGACTAGCGTACCCAGGGGGATACCGTTAGGTTAGCACAACTATAGATAGACCTTCGGGACTTCATCTTTCATGCTCATTTTGCGTCTTTCCATTTTTATGGCATCTTCGCTATCTTCTGTTTGTGTTTTCTTCCTCATCCTTTGTGCTTGCTGTTTCTATGCATAGGGTATCTTTTGTAGGAACACACCTTGTGCATAAAATTTTCGTTCTTCAAGGTCCATACTTAATGGTCCCTTCTTTTTCGGTGCGAGACAGTCTGAGTTAAAAATGTGCTGCTATCTTCATTACTACCGGTACTACAACTACCTCCATAGTCAATACTAAATGGTCCCTTCTCTTGACTCTCTTTAGATCACGTTTCTTGTGGATTGGGACCTTAAGACTTCCTAATAATCTAATCTAATCTAATCCGCTGATGTGTGTGATGAAAAATGATGTGTGTGATGGGATGGCGTTCAGATGTTTATTTTGACGCATTAGAGCGTACTAATGCGGGCACACGTTGGCAAAAATTTCCTGGTGTTCTTTTTGGGAATTTCTGCTGATCATTCCTGCTGCAAAGCGCGCTTTCGTGGGTGAACATTTTGGAACTTCATCATGATTCGAACAGCAGCTGTCAGCCAGTTTTTGCTCACATCTGGAGGATTCTGTCTCCGTCGTGTGATGGCAGGAGGCGAATCGTAAAAGCACAATAAAAGACTTTAGGTGAATATTACCCCATGAATAAAGATGGTACTGACGACTCAACTTCTATGTTTTGGGTTTATGCATATTCCTATGGGCGGGGAAAGCTAATGTTTCTATTTTTTCCTGCCGTTTAAATGAAGAACTCTGGACGATCACCTTCTTTGCTACAATAGAATCTCGTAACTGGGTGCAATCAGCGGTTATGGTGGGGATAGGATATTTTTTGTTTATGAACGCTTTAAGTATGTATATGTATGGTGACTCGTATCCTATTTAAGTTGGAATATTATTTAACTGTTTGCGCAGCCGCTCTATTTAAGTACTAGCTCATGAATGCAAATCCCAAAGCGTAGGACGCTCCCTCGTGCAAATGTCGCTGTTTATGAAGAGTGGGCGATTTGTCCTCTTTACTCGGCCGTGTCGCTCCCTGCATTTCCGTGTGGGTCTCGTCCCGGAAATGGTGCTCCCGTTTTCTTTCCTCTTTTTTTTTGAGCTAGATTAAATTTTTTTGCGGGGTGGCGTCAATTTTTATTCTGATTTATATATTTTTTTGCCGGATTCTTTTTTCTCGCCAAATTGGAGACAGTGACGCGCGCTGCATCGCTTAGAATTATGGTGAACTTGAGCAATCAATGAAAGCGATACTGAACGCATGTGAGTTCATCTGAGCCGGTTGTTTGCTGTCTGCGGCGGATACTCAAAGAGTGAGGCATAAATGAGTGAGAAAAGGGTCACTATAATCGGGGATTTTTTAATGGCTAAAACTGTAAAATTATCTTGGCTTCCTTACCGATAATTTTAACCACGTCAGTAACAGATCGATAAAAATGGCTATCCGAAGTAATTAATTCGTTCTATCATTAATGGAAAGAGTACCTAGAATTCTTAACCCACGTCGCTGAGATCCGTCGATGCGCCCTGATGTTTGAGTGCTCCTCGTGTCACAGGAGCCTCTGAATGAATAAATAGAATATTCCGAAATTACTCCATCTAATTTGGTTTTATGTTAGGAAATGCGTTGAAAAATAAATTAAGTAGCGTCAAGGACTGCAGAGAGTTAGGAGAAACTAGCGATTGTGTAGACCAAGTTCCTTGTATTTTATGTGATTAAATTTAGATTGGGAAAACTGCTCGCAACTTTGAACGAGAATACATGAAAATTACGTATCTTAAAATCAACCCAACTCATTAATTAATGCGTTCGAAGAACGGGGCACCTGATCGAGTGGGCTTAGGTTTAAATTTTAGCAAAATGTAATCAAGTAAATGAAAGGAACTTTCTCGAGGCCAGGTAGACATTATGGCAAAGTGATGCCTACAACCGCGCCGTCACCCTCCCCGACGTCTGCCAACCGGTCATCCTTCCCTCTGCCAATTATGTCCACAAACCTGATAAAGTTAATAAAGTACTGAATGTAAGAGAATTTCCTGTATTTTAAGGTATTAAAGTACTGAATGTAAGAGAATTTCCTGTATCATGAAAGTGCCAGTTGCAGCCTTCAGCCATTATGTTTCAAAATTGTATGCTTTGAAAACGAGCTCTGAAAAAATACTCGAAAGCTCAATCAACTAAATAAAGTTCGGACGACTTCGAACTAAAGTTTCCTTCACAATGATTCCCGGAAGTCCTCGTCGAAACTATACGGCGTTATACTATTGGTAGTGATAATAATGTAACTTGGTACTTTATGTTGACGCAACCCATGCCGATTTCACAGGGGTAAGATAAAGATGCACTGCTTCACCGCCCGCCGTAGGGATGGAGGCTGTAGCGTTGCGTGTTACTAACGCTCGTCTCGCAGAGAATTATTGCACGAGTATCCGAGATACGAGCAGGTTCTTGTTAAACGTGTCGTAATTTCATCTCAGAGATCTCAGTCTGCCACTCGCTCTTGGTTTGTTAGGTCGTGCCGCCGCTATGCTCCGCGTAGCTGCCTCTGGTCGCGCCGGTCAAACTTATGCACGTGTTTCTTGTTGGAATTCTAACAATTTTACTCGTAAGCTGTCATTTGCAATTGAACTGATAGTTTCCTACTGCAAATTGTTGTCGTGGAAGAAAGTCGTCGGCGCAAAGCGTATTTGTATATATGAGTTCGATAATTTCTTCCTTGTTGCATTTACAGTGCTCTGTTTTTATCTTTGTATCATATACGTGAAACTTGATTTTTAGCTTTTTTCCTGTTCTTTAAGGTTGACGACTGCGAGAGATGAAGCTGATGTAATTTATTTTGCAATGAGCCGTGAAACTGACCTGCACGATCGCGGTGCCAATCTGCATACAATGATACGTTGTCATTTCAGAGACGAGCAGCGACTTAAATATTTTAATATTCTGAATATTAAAAAAGAACTTCATGGGAAAACACGATTTGACTAATGTCGTCAATGTAACCCTTAATTTAGCTTTCGTGACATTCGAATTTGAATATATTGTTCAAGAGTCCAGTTGAATTGCTGGCATATGAGAGACTGAAGCTGAAAGACTAGAGACTGCAGTTTTGTTTTGATTCAGACTCGTAGAGTCAAGGAAGTGTATTTGTAGTTCTTAGTTTTCTGAAGCCACGAATCTCATCGAGCAAATTTCAATTTCTTGAATTGTGTGAAAACTATCAATTCTATGATAGTAATTTGTCCTTAATATCTTAAACAGTAAATTCCTACCATCCTCATTGAATAAATATTTTAAAACATCGCTTACCCTACTTTAATTAATACCATGAACTAGCTTAAACCTATTTTCCTAGTATCCGTTTTCCTATTCTAATTGACTCCATTACCTTAGGTAATACCTGAATTAGTGAATACCTACATTAACTAGTGCCTACCGACCTTGGTCCTATAGTAAGCAGTACTAACTTTCCTATCCTAGAAATTTCCGTACGTTGGCAACACCCGCAGGACATGGGTTTGGTGTGATTATAAGTTAAAACCAAATCGCATTCCAATGTTCATATTTTAAATACCATCCTTTTTCAGCCTCTCAAGGGGAGCATTTTTTCCTACCAGTGCCACAGCTTGTATCAAACGCACGTCGAAAGCGTGCATCTTTTTGGTTGGGGTGCAGTTTCAGCCGCTCACGTCTTGAGCACACCGACATGGGGCTTACATTTGATCAAACCTTGTCAATTGTGTTCTATGTTCCCAACTGAGACTATTGTGAAGTGTCGGTGCATTGCTTGACGGGTGCTTCAAAAAAGTCTCGATAGTCCTTTACCTCAAAAAATGTCGATGGTATTGTATAGCAAAGGGAAAATTTTTGACTTGGGGACGAGGTAGTGCTCACAGGGTTAACTTACTGTGCTTTCGTCTCTCAGTTGATGAATCTTTATCTTAACGGTTCGATAAACGTGAAGCTAACTTATAAATAATTTTATTCGCTCAGATGTTTTCTTAAAGAGCAGCGGGATTACTGTCCCGGTTCTTATCTTCGTCTTTGAATTGCCGTCCGTCATGTTCTTTGGTAGACAAAACTTCTCCGTGTAAAGTAAACTGAACGCATATCTTATCAAAACCATTTCTTGATGAGTACCGTTATCTATGTGATGATGGATTTCTAGATAGGGAAACTTGCGTGATTGTAGACGAGCTGCAGAAATGGATACGAGTTCTGCCGGTGCCGAATGTTTTTTGCCGTAAATATTGATTTTCTTTCTATTTCATTGAGAATCAGCGTTGCCTGCGTGCGTAGAGGGCGTGATCGTTGTGCTTTGAGGTCCGAGTTGCGTCGGTCTCTCTGGGCTGGCCGGGTCATCCATTCGCTCCTTGTTTATTGGAAGAGAACTGATCCTTACTTGGAAACGAACATGCTTGAAATATTCACTGATTTAGTACGAAATAATTTCTTTGCTTGATATTATTAGGTGCAACAAAAGAACCATAATTTATTCCAACACGTTTTACCGTTGGGTTTTAAATGCCTTACAATTACTGGTGTGGTTTAGGATGTGAGGAATGTGTGGTTTAAGCTTCCTTTTCCAAGGGAAGTACCCCGTGGTCACGTGAAAAGCCACACCTGAGTCGAGGCTCGAACCCTGGGACTTTCGGCTGTGGGGCCATCACGCTCTCCCCTACACCATGGAGGCCACACCCCACACAAGAATCGACTAACAACTCTATGGTTAAATTAATTCGATGGAAAGTTCGAATTGAATCCGATTGTGTGAGGCTATCGTCGATAATGTCGACGTCTCAGGAGTATCGTCATATCAACGTCGAGTACACCCAGATCAGAAAGATCAGTTGGCAGATCGTATGAAACTGATGGGGCGATTGACGAAAGGGAAGCACAATGCGTGGAGAACATGGAGAAGGGTTACTGGAAATACTAGTGCGTGGGGTATTGAAGAAATATGCCAATAATTTCTTCTCTAAAATTGACCACTAAAGATGCAGTTACATGGAGATGCATTAAAAGAGGTGCGTATGGTGAAGAAATGCATGCAGAGAAATGCATTTGAAGCGATGTACTTGAACAGAAGCTCTCGGAATCGAATGCATTTAGATCCGCTCTGAAGGAGATACACAGTGAGAGAGATGCATTTGAAGAGCCGTATGATTCACACAGCTTCTGTGGGCCTATTTTTATATTTTTTTGTATGCATTTTTGTCACTTAAACTCTGCCAGTTAGTCCAACATTAAAGCTAAAATCTTAAAGCCCTTTCAACATGAATACAAAGTGACGGTTTAACTTAGACGTTAAATAATTGACCCTCATGACATCCGACAAATATGTGAAGAATATTACGTTTATTTTTAATAATTGGGTAACACTATGGAACAAAATTTCCATTTCGTCTAACTTCTGCATTAAAACTATAATATCCTCTTTCTTTGTAAATTAATAAAATATAAACAAGTAATTCTGATGATGGAACTTTCCTTTCATAGTCAGGTCAATGGATTTTCAAACTTCCTTTTTTCAATGTAATACCAGTAGAAAATGTAGTAGAAGTGTAATACAAAAAAAAAATTCATTGGATTGATAGAATTTTCTATTCTTTTGCAAACCCTAATAGGGGCATAGCCCTGGTAAAACTGTGTTCGTTAGGCTCGTCTACGAGTGCGATGAGGACGGGCGTCCCCAGAGGGCACTGCTAGGTTTTATATATAGTGTCCACTTTGCTTCTTCCAATTTGTGCACCTTCTTCGGTATCTCATCTTGGCATATTTTTTTTCTCTTCATTCTTAACTTTCTGTTTCTATGTGCAGGGAATCTTGTGTGGGAAATGGTCTCTTCTCTTTCGGTGCGAGATAGTCAGAGTCACTGAAGTACTGCAATGTATACCACTATTGCTGCCATTGTTGCAATAAAATGCGTTGGAGAACCTCGTAACGTTTAATTGATAGAAATAAAAAAAACATGTCACATGGTGTTAGTTGTGGTGCTATGAACGAGAAAAAATAGAAGGGTCCTTGTCCTACGCTCGTCACACAACTCGCACATAAATGTGTCGTGAATGTATCATGACTCGCATTTCTGAGTGATGTGACGGTACGGCACTTGTGTGTCAGCAGTGACGAATTTGGCGGATGTCTACGGTATTTCAAACGAAAGTTTAACTTACTCCGCCTACCAATTGATTTTATAGATGGACTGAGAATACTTTGAAGCTTCGATGCCGAGTGTCCATTTGCACTCCCTCGTGGTGTAGGTGCCAGTGGGTTGCACTTGTAGTCTGCGGAATATTTCATTGCCACTGGTGTTGCATCGTTGATTCTTAATAGTACAGTGGGAAAACCCCACTATTATTATTATTATTATTATTATTATTAATAGTACAGTGATATCTAAGGGAATAAACTTGTCATTACATGTCCTGCAAGTAATCGCGTCTTTAATTTTACCCGTGAAGAACTTGTTAATTGGAAACGACTCTACTTCACCAATCTATTTAGCTGAAGTGACATTTTATTACGGAGAGTGCGCTCGGAGCATTTATTCCGCACGAGATCGTATAAACGTGCACATCCTCATATGCCACCTGCAATTACGTCACTTAGCTGACGAGTGGAGGTTGACTTACCCAAGTGTGTTAATATATATTTGACATTTTCCGCTCTATGTTTAGGAAATAGTCTATTGTAAGGTAACATGTTCTGGAGGCAGAGACTGTGCTTCCAGCTCTTGAAAGATTGCATTTGAGGGGAAAATACTTCTGCAATCAGCAAGGGAGTTGAGGAAATCAAGTCCATTAGCGCTCGGTGAAGGATGCAGGATGTGTGGAGGTAATGTCTCCCTTTTCTGTTCCGGCTATTTTTTTCATGCATGTAGAAAAAGGACACCGAAAATGTATAGGAATTGGAGAATCATTCATTTCAATCTAGAATATTGGTTTAGAATCACACGTTGTCTGGTTGCAAAAAAATTAAAACCTGAGAAAGTAATAGTCTTGCGAAATGTTAAACAATTATAGATCCTGCATGAAGACTGGGTGTTTGCGTAGTAAATGATCAGGACGAGTCGAGGCCTGGGGCGGTAGTTTGGCTACCTCGAGGAGACTTCTGATAAATATTATGGGATCCACGTTAGGAACTGAGAGCTCCGCAATGAATGAGTACGGGCCCTGAGCTCGGCTCAGAAACGAGGCTGATGAGGCAGGACGAAAGCGTCTTTCATAATGAATGTACTTCAGGAGCATGCCTAGCTGTCGTAAAGTTTGTAAGAATTGCTGCTGCTGCTTCGAGAGTTTGTTCAACTTGGAGTATCCTTGTTTTTCCTTCTTTTTACTTATTTTTTCTTGTGAACAGTGCATGGATGAATCTCTCTCGCACGAATGTCTTGGCTCCTAATAAATTCTTTTCTGTTTCATACGTCATCCCTACAAAATTTTGAGCTGTTACAGTTGGCTGGCCGTGTCAGGCTGTGCAATACGTGACGCTACATTGTAACTCGTCGCAAAAATTCAAATTTGAAAGTTTTTACTTACAAAATAGCATTAGTTTAGCCACACAATTGTTAATGCCTTTGTTTGATGCTAATTACTTCAAAGAATTACGTTAATAGAATGTTTATATCATACGTTATTTTTCGGCAATAAATACTATTATATTTCATTACCATACTTGGTTATGAAACCGTAACTTAACCCTATAACAACCACTGTCTTTGAAACAAAAACGCTTCAAAACAAGCGATCTGACGTCTTACTGCAGCTATACCAGCAAGACTGCACTCTGAAATCGCTCATGAATTAATTTGGGCGTTGAAGGGCGACTGCGTTTCTTCATCTGACGTATCTTGTGCATGGCTGCAGTGAAGCAACCCTGGCCGTGACTCACACACATAACGGTGCCTGGGAACCTATTGCGGTACCCCGAGATACCCTCGTACGGGCACGATGAGCACTTGCTGGTGGGGAGGTGCACGGACCATCCCATGCCGGGCTTTGGGGGTTGATGGATCGCCGTCTGCAAATGGGTTGTGATCGCGTGCTTGGTTCATATCGAATCTTGCCCTTGTACTAGATGTGTTTTTGGCCTTTCTCCTTCATTTGACGTTCTTTTTCGTTGAAGTCGTGCGAGAGAATACGTTTCTCAATTCTTTGTGAGCGTTTGGTTGAGGTTTTTTGTATAAATATCGTTCTTAAATTTATGGTTGAGTGTATTCGTAGTTGACGATACAAGTGGTCAAAATGGTGTTGTAGTGTAAATGTTAATTGATGCTGGAGCAAAAAGATCTTCTGTGGAGAGAAGTGCGATCCATATGAATAAAATTTCTATGTTTGAAGGGGGTTATTGACGAATTTTCCTGTTAGCGTACCGTTTGGACTTCGCCCCATCATACTGGCATCTTCGGAAGGCATGCCGTACGAGGTAGGTCTCGAGCATATGGCACTTCCACGGTGGTAGATCTCTTTTTCTGCGCTTTTTGTTTTCTGTTTTGTATTTTCATTGGTGTGGACTTGTGATGTGCCAATTCTAAAATTTTTGCAGATACAGATTCTTTTTATTTACGACTCTATTGCCGATTCTTAGCTGTTACAGATTCTTAATTGTTTAGAATTTTTATCCGCTAACTAATCTAAAAATTTGAAATTGCTGACTACTTTTTCAGAGATTTAACCGATAAGTGACGATTAATGTGAAATTTATCAACCCATTATAAAATAAAGCCACCATTTTTGATTAACAATGTTTTCAAAATATTATATTAATGCCGCCAGTTCGTGACCGTGCGGGCAGTATTGCCAGAACTTGCGAACTAGTAGCGCGTATGTACTCAAAAACGCACGATTGCATTTGTTTGCCGCCCAAACTTGAAAGGGGAATTTTTTCAATGAATTCGTGTAACCAAGAAGTACACGCACATGCTCTTATAATATTTGACTCTTACATCATAGCACATTAATGAACTCGAAGTTTTCATTTATAGTACGATGCATCATAAAAGCATATAAAAAATGTATGTATGTACTTAAAAACGTGAATAATATGCCTCAACTTACGTTTTTGCTGATATGAGACTAATATTATTTTATTTTTAAAAGCATCGTACACTTCAGAAATTAGTAGGATCCTGCATCGGTAATTTTTATCGTGTGACGACGATTCTTGCCAATGACGACTGATCGGCACATCACCAATGTGAATATTTTTATTCAGTATTTGTGTGTGATCAAGAAATTATTCTCAATTATATGTTCGGTGGCATAAAGCTATTTCGTTTAATCTCTAAATCCAAATTTACGGAGGATGCACAATTGATTCTCATGTACTCGTCGGCCCTTAACACAGTGATACTTTCTTGCAACACTCCGTTAAGACCTCTTGGGATGTCTTACTAAGGATTTAAATGATTGTTTTAAGAATATTTTGAAATGGTAATTACGCTAACAATAATTAAAACATGATTATTTTTACGCGAGTTTCTTTTGGAACAAAATGCATGTATGTCACCCCAACAGACAAGGCCTGGAGCTTAGGCAAAAAATCTATATACGTATATAATTTTGTTGAAATAAAAAATGCGGGCCCATGTAGGGTTGGTTCTTGCATAATCCAGTGCTAACAGACGCACGTAGGAGGGCACACGTGGTTATTCAGCAGTACGCAGCGTATACAACGATGCAGGAATTAGGAAGGACTCCAACTTGCCTTATTTGTTCTGGGACACGACCGCTTATTTAGCAGACCGTGACTGTCGTTTTTTAGGAGAGCTCGTCGCTGAGAGAGGTTGAGGTAGCGGAGCTTCATCGATGCCCCCTGGCATCCTCTAAACTTCTGACTCGGTCGCTGGTAGATGTGTTGGGTGCGGTAAAAGGATCTGATAATAAATATTCGTTCATTTTTACTCTCTCTTTTGCTCTTTTTGAACTAGCAAATAGGTCAGATCATTTTTTCGCGCCCTGTACTTCTTTGTGAGCTACACGGGCGACGTGTAGCTCTGGCTTAATGTTGTTGACATTGGGCGCTGGGAGGACTAGTTCTGGGTCGAGGCTGTCTTGTAGTAGAAGTATATTATTTTGCTAGTATTTTGCCTTATTTTGGGTTTCCAAGATAAGTCACGCGCGATAAATTTTGTGCTTTGAATGGGGCTGTAGGGTATTCCTAATCAATTGAAGTGAACATAAGTTCAGATAATTCGTAAGCTGCAATAATCTTTTTTCCATTCCTCTCATATGTTGAACCCATAAGTACCCATTAAAAAAATTTATAGCTCGCACGTTCGTTAAATGTAGGCCTGATAAAGGTTCAGTACATTAGGTGCAATAAATATCCGATACATGGCCAATAGTTCATTTACTGTAGTTAAACAACAGGACCCTGGAGTGTTCTTAGGTGTTTTTGTACGCTCAATACTAAATTGGCATAAGGATGCGCAAATAGAAAACATTGATAAAATATCGACCCAAGTCTTAGCATATCGCCCCAAACAGTATCCATCACACATACAAAATTAATTTTGAATCGGTAATGAATATTCCTCGAATATTCCAGAGTGGTTTACGAGACAGGAATGCTGTAAAACTTTCTGGACAAATTATCTACTTCGTCTACGTAAACCAGCGGATCTCAGTCTGCCACAGTTACACGAGACGGAGGGCAGCGTTGAACACTGTAATTCTAATATGGCAAAGACTAAGGAATTTCCCAAAGGACCAGTGAAGTAATTTTTTAAAGTTACGTAAAAGTGGTTTGGCCTAGAGGAAAATTTCATGTATGCTAAAAGTACCAATCTCAACAATTGGTGGCACCATTCGCTGGCACCCGTCTTATCGGTCCATTGAAAGTCTACCTCTGTTTGGGGCATTCATCTAAAATTCCGAACATATAGTCTGTAACGTTAACAAGAATTATCGAGTGACTCGATCTGATTGTCAAAGTGATTTGGAAGCGGCTAGAACGAATGCATGCCCAAACACAGTTCGAGCAGTTCTTAAGGTCGAGGATCCCGTTCTCGCACTGCGAAAAGCATATTTGTTGATACCAATTCATGTCAGAAGTCGTCTGGAATTTGCCAAGTTACATTTAAAAAGCTTGCAAGTTCTTGAGATGCTGTTCTGGGGTCTCACGAGACGAAGATAGAGTTATTGGAGCGAAACTTTTGACCATGTATAGGATATTTATTGCACCCACTGTATATAGCTTCTAATTCGAGTTATTTTTCGCCGTATTTTTGATCCTGTATTTTTCGAGAATGATTGACCTATCTTTGCGCGAGCGCACCGTGCATGTGCGTGAAGTTTTTCCTTACATTGATGAAATTGGTCTTACTTTTTCATGTATTCCTAAATCAGTGATGCGTTTTTACCGCTCACTATACTAGTTCATCTGTTAGCTCGTTAGCGGGTGTGTACGTGCACCAATTTATTTCACCAAGCTATGTATTATTCTTCGGGTGGAGTGTGGGCATAAATGTGATTAATTAATTAAATACAATTGGTGAGGGGAAAACTATTTGATTGATGAATGAATTAATCTACATCTTTGTAAAGGTTTTCAAGGCTCGTGTTATTTCTTACGTTATTTTCAAGTTTTCACTAAGTTTGTGTGCATCATATTCATTGTCCCTCCCTCTGAGTCCTCTTAATTTTTCAAATGCATTTCTTTATTAGTCGATCTCTTTTTGCCATCCTATTTGTTTTATGAGATGCCGATTTTCACAATCCTCTTTGCTTACGTAATCCTTTTTGTTTCACAATCATCTACTCCGCTACAGGCCTCCTTCACACTGCCGTCAACATATGGAGTTTTGGGGGGAAGAAATGATATTTCTAGAAATAAACGTTTAATTTCTTTTCAGGCGATAGATCGAGCAGAGACTGTCGTCATAGAACGTCATGGGCGTTATTATATGCAGGCTGCTCGTGCCATGAAGAAATATTGAAAAAACCTTGTTTGTCTGGCGTCAAATCGCGTCGACGCCCAGCGGGAGCTTTATTTGCACTGTCGAAAGTGAGCGTTGTGGCCTCGGGGTGTGTGAGTGTGTGGCGTGTGTGGCGTGTGCATGTGTGGCGTGTGTGTGTGTGGCGTGTGTGTGTGTTTGTCGTGTGTG
>VOMN01016665.1:0-12326 GCA_014899125.1 Orchestia grillus | reverse complement strand
TGGAGTCAGGGTCTCAGGACCCCCACATGGAGTCAGGTCCTCAGGACCCCCACATGGAGGCCTGGCGTCCACTGCTACACCCGCCAGCACATCAACGGGGGCTCACCTCTGGGGGCGTGGGAGGGAAGGCATCCACCGTCTCCTTGATTGACTGGAGCCTGTCCTCCATGGCCCGCAGGTTGGCCAGCGGGTGGAAGACGGCCCCACCCCCTGGGAGGGCGGCGCTGCTGGGGGGAGACGAGGCAGACGCGGCCTGGGCTGCGGACATGCCCGGGGGCAGCATGTCCTCATCGCTGTCGCTGCTGTTTTCAGAGTCTGCCCCTGAACCCTCGCTGTCGAGGTCATTCGTGCTCATGACGGATGTGCCTGATGGAGTGAACAATTTGATGCAATTACTCTTTCATTAAAGTTCCCTGTTGACAATAATTAAAGGCAACACAACAGATGGACAGCAGGGACCATTCAGTACGGACTGTCAAGAGGGAGCTGATGGCAGCATCAGAGCTCCACAGCAAAGGGCAGTGCCCTGGAACTCCCATGATGGAATTACAGATCTTTTGGAGCCCACTTGTTTTGGCATATCATTCTTTCCAATTTACACACTACAACAAGGAATATCAATGATAAAATGAGACGACAACCAACAGAATTTCCTGTTGAACGTCTTGGCCAAGATGGCAGACCGCTTCCACGTTAGCAACACGAAGTGATTGAATACAAGCCCTTTGTCCCCCCCAGCTGAGCAAGAAATACGGCCTGGACGACTTACGTGGAACATAGACGCGGGCCTGTGGAGGGGATGAGGGGGTGTCGGGTGCTGGACGACGGACCGAGTCGTCCACGTCGGAGGTCTCTTCCTCATTGCTGCTGCTGCTCCTTGAATCTTCACTCTTGTCGTCCATTACGGAGGTTTGCAAGCATCACCTGCTTCTCTGATTTGTTTTTTGATCTGCAAGTGACAACAGACACTTCTTTACCCACACAGGCAGGGGCAGGACACGGCTCATCACAAGCAAGTCAAACCACAGAAAATGGATTATCTTATTGCTCGGTTAAACGCTCCCTGCTTGCATGAATTGTGATCAGAAGAGACAAGGAGGCCCATTTAGTATGGACTTTAGAACTCAGGGAACCCACATCAAGGATGTGTTCCTGAATAGGTGTTCCCCTGATGGTATAGAAACAGCAAGAAGGAAGATGAGAAAAAACAAGGAATAATCAGCAAAGACAGCATAAAATTGAGCAGGATATTTGTTAGGAAATAAAGGAGCATTGGAGGCTCACACAGGACTTAGACACAACCCAACAGGGCACTGGAAAAGGTCTAACACAAAATAAATGGCTGGTAGCCCCTAAATACCTGTACACCCTAATGAAGTACACAGCCTTAATTGTTCAGCAGTAAAAATAAAGGAAAAATGAGTCCAATGCTGAGCAGACAGTCTAACTCTGTAACTCTGAAGCAGACACTGTCTGGGCATCAGTCATTTACTAATATTCATCTCATTGCATGAATCTTCTTCTTGATTTTTTGTTTTTGGTTTGCAACCCTTTTTTTTTGTAATGTAGTTGCACATCAGGGTCCCCAGTTGCACATCAGGGNGCCCCCAGTTGCACACCAGGGCTCCCAGTTGCACACCAGGGCCCCCCAGTTGCACACCAGGGCCCCCCAGTTGCACACCAGGGCACTCAGTTGTACTCCAAGGTACTCAAGAGTACACCAGAGCACATTAATGTAGAGGCCTAACACAGATGGAATAAAAGTTTGTTACTTGTTCACACAAGGAAATAACAAAAGCAACAAAATAAATGTTCAAGAATTTTCAGTTTTTGATCACAAAGTGAATGGTCAGAGGCCAATGCTAGAAGCAGTCCAACAATGTCAGGAAAACATAAGTAGGAGAATGGAATTAACAAAGAATTGCTGCAGAAATTTTGATTCTTCACATCAGAGAATAGGATTTAAAAATGCAGAGGTGAAATGGCCAAGACGGATGAGTATGCTGTAGCACAGTGAAGCGGAGAACTTTGAATAGTTTGTTGTAGAGGTGGTAAGTATGAGTGAGATGGAGCAATCATAATGAAAATAACTTTCAAGCACTGTGGAGATGTAGAAAATGTGCTACTAGTGCTGTAGGTGGTTTGGGTGAGAGCTGTTTTGTAGGACTGGGTGTCGACAGTACTGTGTAATTGTCACTGATGCAGTGACAAATATCACGGTGG
Organism: Orchestia grillus; assembly: GCA_014899125.1. Lineage (NCBI taxonomy): Eukaryota > Metazoa > Arthropoda > Malacostraca > Amphipoda > Talitridae > Orchestia > Orchestia grillus. Next base: position 10,103 of record VOMN01016665.1, on the reverse strand, counting down.
AAGCTTGAAATAAACGTGATCATGGATCATGAACTCTTTTTGATTGCAACCTCTCGAGCAAAAATGTGTACTTCACATTTGACTGGCTTTTTGATGAAGCTGTTTCTAGTTTGTTATTGCATGATGTGAAACAGACTAATACTTTGAGAATTTCCTTAACAAGTCTGGTTTGCAGACAACAAATCTAGCACAACCAGCTTGCTGCACAATGTGTAACTTGGTAGTGATGTATAAAATATATAATTTGCTTTTGTATACACTGTAAATAATATTCTATATAACATAGTCATCTTTCAGTTATTTTGGTTAATATGGACCAGAACTGGCCACAATAGGTAAAAAAAATTGCAAAGTAGTGTCACCCCCTCATTTTTAACATACACACATTTTTTGCATATGTGTAATGTCAGTAAGTATATATGTAACCATATAAGTGCATATGTTGTCATTATAACATTAAAGAATAGTTTCTAACATGTAAAGAAAATATTCATAGTATAATACATATCAGCTTGCAAGATTCCCAAGTTGGGGGATATCATATGGCGGGATGCTAGCCAGCCAATCAGAGAAGTGGGTTTTGAATTGTGTTGGGCACTCTATTCCTTCTGCTAGTGTGTGGGCAAATTTTGTGCCATAATTCCTCAATTTTGAGTTAATGATGAACATTGTTGAATAATTTGCAATATACTAAGGCCACGATAAATGAGACGCAAAGTAGCAAGGGCTCACTATATATAAATAGCTACCTTTAAAAAATGCTTAGTAAATATTTCTACAGAGCTTAACTGAAGTAAATATGGGTATCTGTGATACCTAGGCATGCTAGATCTGTCACAGCTTTCCATGAATTTCAACAACTCAAAACAAATGAAACAAAATTGAATGTAAACTTCAAATAAAAAAACAAGAAGAAAAAATCTAGTAGTGGGAAAATGAATGCCCGAGGAAATATTGCCTTTAACCTCTCCAACACCTGCTACAAAACGGGCCTTTTCTTTGAGTGCTTTTGTTGGATGAGCAATTCCACTTGCATTCAGAGGCACTCTGTGGTCACCAATTTGTAGTGGACTTAGACCGTGATTAAAGGTGATATTTTCTCAGGCATTTATTTTCCCACTACCAGATTTTCTCTTCTTCTGATTTTTTTATTTTGATGTTCATATTCAATTTTTTTCCATTTGTTTTAAGTTCATTTATTACTCATTTTGAGTACACTGAAATTTGTGGAAAGCTGTGACAGATCTAGCATTCCTAGGTATAACAGATACCCACATTTACTGCTTAGCTCTGTAGAAACAATGACAAGTTATTTTTAAATGTAGCTATTTATATACATTATATACAATATTATTTACAGTATAGACAAAAGGAAATTATGTAATTCATACATCACTACAACTTCAAAAAGAATTTGTAGGCTGTAATTAAGGTCACAGCTGACTTTGACACACACACAAATACAAGGAAGCCACACACCCTACTGGCAACATAGTCAGCCCTTGTAACACAACACACTAAAACTAAGTTTTATCAAGTCTCAATAGATGGAAAATTTCTTTCTGAATGGCAAAAATCTATTTTTGAAAGCTTTGTAATATAAATAGAGTTATATGGAGAAATATTTGAAGGTTTTTGATACTTTTACATTTAAACCCACAGTTTAGGGAAGTTTGGGTAATGTTTTCAAAAGTCCTGACTGCCGTAATACGCAGGTTACCTACTATTTGATCACGGTCAATCTAACCTGATTCCAACTAAAACAACCCAAAGGAGAGCAACCAAGGGAAAGGAGAGGAGAGGACAGACAGTTATGTGAAAAAGGAATGTTGCACAAATAAACAACTATTCTCCCTGATCTTCTTGTCTCATACTTTTCTAAAAAAGGTTCCCCTCAACAAAATGGAAGTCCCATCTAATTAAACTAAAATGAAGGCCATACAACAGATATGTCCCTCCATGCAGTAGACCTTATTTAATTAATGTAGACAAACACAAACATACTAAAGCAACCAGCATAGACACAGAGCTGCTGAGTCCTTGTGGCTCTTCAGTAAATATAACACACATGTAAATTCATGTATTATATATATACTTATCAAGGAAATATATTTATTTCCTCAATAGATTTATAAATATATATTAATGTATTCAGGAAATACAAGTTATATATATCAATTGAAGACTTATGAACCACAGAGAAAAACTGCAGGCACACTAAATAACAGGTGTTGAATGATGACTAATTTATGAGGTCGAGCCTGTACTTATTCAACATTGCGGCTCAGTAAGCCGAGCCTTTTACCAGCCTTAAAGGTGGGCTCATCCGTCTCTCATGACCTGCCAAACATCCCAATACTCAGGCAATGAACATATTCACAGCAATATAAACATGGACACAATTTTTCCTTCACACTTGGAAAACAACTGCAAGTAGGGTGCACTGAGAGACCATTGTATTCTCTATACATGGCAAGGTTTTTAGGAATTAAGCCCAAGAATCCCCTAAAAATTGTTTTCAGCCATGAACTGCAGTCCTTTCACTTCCTTCTTTTCATTCAACAAGAAGAATAATGCAATTCCCTTGTGGCTTAGGCTGAATGGCTGAAATTGCATCCTAACTTCAAATTTAATTAAGATTAGATTTGTAGTTTAAAGATTTTATCCATATAAAATAAGATCTAAGGAGCAAAAATTTAGTACCATTGGACTGTAAAACATGTGGAAGGTTTGTTTTCATGTAAAATTCTCTGCACATACAAATGGCAAGTTAAGCAAGAAAAGATAAAAAATTTTTAGTAAAGAAGGTACATAAAATGAAATGAAGCCAAGTAGGCCAGAAAGGCAGAAGTCACAAAAGGCTATCTTCAGCTGAGACATCCTAACAGTCCCCCTGGGGATGCCAGTTCCCATAGCATAAAAGTGACAAACTAACAATCTATTGCCTACACTGTGCTCCTTAAGAAAATTTCAAGTTTAATGTAAGAACTATCTATAACAAATCATCATTGATGACAGTGATTTATAGGATGCTCTGCAGCACAAAGCAAGTGTAAGAATACTTCATCAGTTTTGAAAAATATTTCATTACATACAGGAACCTTAATTCACAATCACAGAAAATCATAATCACAGTCCCTTTAAATTCACCAAGGCAAAAATCCAAGAACAATTGCATCACTGAAACTCAAGTGGCTGCAGAGGGGACAACCTCACAGAAGTAGGCTGTAATTAGCCTAAAATAGCCCAATTTTGTGATGAAAATTTCAAAAAATGAGTTCACAAATCACCATCAGCAAATAGTTGCAAGACTGAAAGTCTCTGATCAGCAATGAGCCACCTCTTTCCTAATTCATTAGATTTAAAAATTGAACTTTTGGTCTGGGCTCAAACACTAAAACTATTTCATGAATAGAACTGCACTTATCTTTACTCAAAAGAAGCAGAACCTCAGGCAAGAATAAGATTTTTAATACTTTATTCCACTGACATTTCAAGTTAACACACTTGTGGTTTATTTCTTACATTAAGCATACACTATGAGGCTTGTTATAACAAATAAATTATTTCGTACCTTAGTACCATAGACTGAATATATAATAATTTTTTGCTCACAGATAATTTTTGTAGAAATTATCCCATTGATTCATAGCACATAAACATGACTGCACCGCATGATGTCAGTAACAACTCCCTCAGTTTATTGAGCACAGAAATTAAGCGAATCTCTTGGCCTAGTAATTGCAAGCTTCATGTAAACAGTTTTTAGAATGACATCCTCTTCCATTGCACTATTAGCATTAGACAAATTAGCATCTTCGCACACAACCTAAGCACATTTCCAAACACTGATGCATTTAACTCTAGGCTGGCTGATTTTAGTGCACCTGACAAGAACTTTTGAACATCAAAAATGCCATCATGTACAGTGGACATCAGATTAGGATCTGTTCTTGCCTTTTTTCATGAAAAAATGTTTATGGGAGAATGTATTCCATGAGGCTTTAAGAATATTTGAAGTTATATTTCATAGAAAACAATTCTTAATATTTACTATAGATTTTTTAATTATTATTTACTTTACTGCGGCCAACTGTATAGAGCATTTGATTTATGGTATAGCCTTTATTTTGATGAAATTGGATAGGAATTCTTTTCCAAGTGGTGGAAATTTATCATCAAAAGGCTTATAAGATAATGGATATCAACCTGGAGTTTTGCAACTGCTTCATTAGGAAAGTCTTTTTTGGCAAGCACAGAATGCACACTTCATAAGATAACAGAAGACAAAATAATGCAGCAAAAATAAAAAATGAAAAATGTCATACCAAAAATAAGGCACACAAAAATTAAAATCTGACAGCAGGGCTGTGATTATCAACCTGGCATGCACCAGCCTCTGCACTTCACCTTCACATGCTGACTCAAGCCTCATAAACAAAGAGGCATCATTGACCAAGTTACTATGTAAAGAAGAGTAGTCCTCTTTTGGGAGTATGATAAGAAAATGTACTTAGAGAAACACAAGGATCAAAAATTCTTCTAGAAAATTCTGAAGGTGTGATCAGAAGATGCATTCTGTGACATACAAGATTTGGGCACTAAAGTAACCCCCCCTTCTTCAGTGACATCACACATAATTAACATTACAAAACATAAATGATTAAATTTAACACTATTATTTTAACAAATAAATATCATCAAAGCCAATGCTTCCAACAATCCTGTCTAAAAAAAACAATCATTTAATGGTGAACAACTTAGGCGCGAACATCCTAGCAATGTTTAAATGAAAGTACCTGGAGTTATGCACATGGTACCCAACATACACTAAATGGCAAAGCTGCATTCAAATTTTGAACTACTATATATTAAGCGGCACTAATAACTTTAGCCTTGATATTAAAGCACAAAATAAAATGAGTAAATTGAGATCTAGCGCGTGCGAGGATTGCAGTAACAGTCGTCCGAATGAACGTGATGCTCACGTCAATTTCAAACAAAAACAAATCATAGTATTCGGGCCTGTCATTTAGCATGAAAAGATAAAAGGGATAATATTCGGGCCTGTCATTATACATGAAAAGATAAAAGGGATAGTATTCAGGCCTGTTAGAATTTTTCTATAATTTTTTCATGGTGGGCTTACAAACGAACTAAATAGAGAATGTGGACGGTGGCTGCCCTGACGGAGAATTCCTCGTTGGCTTACTAAAGATGAACCGCTGCTTTACGGCTAATTTTTCAATATTTACCTGCAGTGCCATAAATAATACGGATTTCTGACACATTTTTGATAAAATATACATCATACTTTGAAACTAAATTCCTAAAATTACTAACTTATACTATACACAGCCAAGAAAAACTCGGAGCTTTTCATTCAACCACCAAAGACGTCACTTAACACACCACTGAATTTCCATTTTCTATCACTGTTTTACTGTATGCTCGCGTTGAAACGATGTTGCCATACCGTTTGAAGGGTTTTAGGGTATTTCCCCTAAATGGCATCCATACATATTTATTCATCAGCATATACGTTACTTTTCTGGATTTATACATATGTATATAGTGATTGCAGTTCAAGCAAATATATATTTGATATAAAATACAGACTCTTGGTCATATAAAAGTACGAGAACACTAATACAGCGACCTTCAAAATTGGCAATTTCAGGCGGTATGAATTCGTCGCAGAAAAAGAACATTATCGTGAAACTTTTCCGATAAACAAAATTAAATTTATTCAAGCTGAGGCTAAATATGTAAGCTCATAACTATGAACAATTTTTTTCAATGAAATATTTCCTAAAAGCTCTCACACTAGAATGCAAATGATATTCTGACCTAACGCAATATACACGGTTCCATTTTGAGGTTCAGAAGCTTCAAAAGCTTTTTAGTTGCAAGAAAAGACGTATAATGGTTTACTTTATTCTGATGTAGTATTGTGTTACGCTATAAACTTCCAGATTTGTCACACTCCGAGCAACCGAAAAACATTTATGAGACTTTGTTTCGAGAAACAGCATTTTTCAAAAATAAAATCAACCGTTTGTAAATATTTCATTAGGAATCCATACATATTTCAATAGCAGAGCTGTGCTTTCAAAAACAACCATCGACAGAGAAGCTGAAAGCAGGGCAAGACTATTCAGTTGAAATGAAGAAAAACATAACGTTCGAACCGGAATAACTGTACCGCTACCATGGACCTGCCCGCTCGGACTAGGAATTACATTAGTTCAGGTATATTAGGTATCTTAGTGGAGTATAACCTGCAGATTCCGACAACCCTTCGGATTAACCGCAAAAATATCTCATCAAACTTTGTCTTGATTTTTGATAGAATTAAAAATTGTATTCGCTAAAAGACGAGTGCAATGTTCAGCATTAACTTTTTATTTAATATCGGCCTGAAATTTTAATTAGAAGTTTCAGTGGTGCACAGAGAAACTTCTACATGTAAATCGTAGCTAGCCTTTCAAATCTGATGGCATCGGTATATTGCATCGACCACGGCACAGTCTAAGTACTTTTGGTCCTGTTCGGAAAATGGTTTTCTTTCAACCAAAGCGTGTAAGCTTTCAGATTTAGAAATAATATATCATGCAAAATGATGGTACCAAAGTTGAGCGAAAAAAGCGTTCGGAGTTGTCAAGCGGTTAGAATTCATTCCAGAAAAAGGATATCATGAAACTCTTCCGAGATGCAAAATTAAATCTACTCAAGCTGATGTCAAGTAGGTAAGATCATAACTACTCATAAATTCAAAGCCTCACAGGCTACAGCCATTATACAGGGGCGCGCGTGGTAGCATGCCTCCGACACGCCACGTTGTGCAAGAGATGTCAAACTATTGCTATTTTAATGTACCATAACTCTATTTCATGACATCACTGTTTCATATTCTATAGATATTTAGCCACATGTCGCAACTGAATGTTATCGATTTATTGTCTTTACAATTTTCGTTTAAGTTTCATTGTACCACCTTTCAAGTTTAAATTATCGTTACTTCATTATGATTAATTCTCTATAAGTTCAACTATTTTCTCCCATTTCACAGCCTATCCGTCAATTGTTATTCCCTCCCTGAACTTCATCAGAATCTTGCAACGCACCATACGATGGTTTAGGTTAATATTCAATCCAACGTGCTGATCCCGCTCCCAGCGATAGATTAGTGAACCAAGAATGAAAGAAAAAGAAAGAAAAGAAGAAAAAAATTAATTCTAAAGTTGGTCACATACAATGACAACTGAAGTCTAAACGTGACATCCACACCTATTTTTAAAGTCGTAGTCTTAGTGATGGAGAAAACAATGTGATCCACACCTGTATGTGACTTATTTTTGGAATCACCGATTTCTGGTTTTCCATTTTTTCACTTTGTAGAATTCGGAATAAATTCGAATTTTGCAATAATTTTTGCAGTTTATCGTACGCATAAAAGAAAATAGGTTAAAATAGGTTATCTTTGCACTGTAATTACTATATTAAAAACTCACGATTAAATTCTCGTGCTTTGAAACGAATCAAGAATCACAATCCGAAGTTTAAATGAGATTTCCACACTTAATTTTTAGATTGTGGTTATGAAAATTCAAGTTAGAAGTTCCGTCGAAACTTTCATGTTTTAATTTCAAGGCCGTAATTTACTAATTGGAAAATGGAATGTTCTATGTTATGTATGCGACTGATTACGGAATAAACGATTAGTCTTTCACCTTACTGATGAATTAGATAAAGATTAAAGTCCTTCTATCGTGCGCCTTCGTAACACCACATGAATATATTTTGTATGAAATAAAACTCATCCTACCTGCATATACTGTTACATAAAGAATGTATACTCGCATATATTTCATATAAATGAGTAGAAGTACATGTTACACATACTATACTATAGGCGTGTGATAAGAGAACCTTACTCTTTCTTCCAATTAGAGAGTACAAGAACTTTGGAAGAACTAGTCTCACACCGCGGAAATACATTACACATAACAACCACATCGCTCCCACGATCCCAAATTGACTTAATTACATTCCAAGACCATTCTCATCGGCCACCCGTTAGAGTGTTCGACCGCTACAAAATTAATAATAAAATTTATAATAATAATTGCTGCAAAGTTCGCATGACCTACGACGGGGCAGAACTTGGGAGTCTGTTGGCCTGAGCTCAAGTCACAGTGGTGTACGGGGGGGGCCAGAGCGGTCGATAGCCGGGCACAGCCGCTGGGGAGTTTAGAACGGCTGATTTCTGCACACAAACCTGGCCCAGGGGGAAAGACGTCGCCCGTCACTGAATGCTAAGGGCGTTTGGAACCGTGCGTTAGAGGGGTGACTTTAGTAGGTATTGGAGAGGTGACTTAAATAAGTGTTGGAGAGGTGACGCAAATGTTGGAGGGGTGACTTAAGTAAGTGTTGAAATTACTTAATAAGCAAGTGCTGGAGGGGTGACTTGAATAAGTGCTGGAGGGGTGACTAAGTAAGTTATGGAGGGGTGCCTTAAATAAGTGTTGCCGGAGGGGTAACTAGTAAGTGTTATTGACTAGAGTAAGTGCGGCCCTGCAGCTGCTTGGTGTGCAGCACACAGTTTGCACCACGAGGCAGCTACACAAACACACCAACAGGGAGACCAGCACTCACGGAACACATGCATAAATAGCATGTCCTACAAGACACAAGGTGTGTTCCCACACGGGATCCCATGCGCATGGAAATAGTAAGTTAAGAAGGAAGGGGACATTCACGTGGGAATAAGATCCCGACCAATTAATGCTCAGGATAATGAAAGACCCATAACTCCTCGCTGAGGGACACCGCCGCAAGGGGGGGTTTTGAAATCGCTGCTTCTTATCAAACCGGTTATTCATATTCAGTACCATATTCACAAGGTATACACGTATGTACATGTGAGGATAGAATACAGGCTAAGACAATGGTAAAACAAACATGTTATCCGTCGGACACGTGCATCCCGTGTTCATCACTCACATAATTCATTTGGAACGTTCCTGTCATACACGCTTGTTTGCGACGCGCCACGAAGTGTAAAATAAAGAGAAATTGCCGTCGCAATTGTATCTCTGATACCAGGCGTACCATCACAAAAAAAGAGCTATAATTAATTCCAGTACACGTGACATACAACGCACTCTTTGTTTCCAGTGCGTAACAACTGCTGAAGCGCGAGGTCTACGCTTCCTTTCCAAGGGAAGCACTTCGTGGTTCCATAAAAAACCTCTCGCCGCGCCGGGACTCGAACACTCACTTCCCAGCTGTGAGGGGAGCAGGGTACCGTAGTGCCGTACGATGAAGTCGTACATCGTTACAAGAAATCGTACATCGTTACAAGAAGTCGTACATCGTTACAAGAAGTCGTACATCGTTACAAGAAACAATAAATGGCTACAGGAAGCACTAGACGGCAACCAGAAATAATTCTTGCACAAAGAGAACATAACAACCCATGACTACGCGGTATGAACAGAAATAATAAACCCAAGAACAAAAGGAGACATACCTACATAACAACTGGCGCAGGTGTGACGGGGGGGGGGGGCACTGCCGTAACAGATGAACACGCAACAACGTCACAGCGCCCTGATGACGTCACAACTGCCACCACCCCACGTGACGCAGGGCACGAGTCCGACAGGACATGCTGCCCCACACCCCCCGAGAGGGTGAGAGCTCTCCCCAGGGGAGGGCGCCCACAGCCCCCGTCGCCAGCCCCAGGGACACCAGGACGCGCACGAACTTCCCGCCGCTGTCCAGCGGAGCTCGAGCTCAACCGCGGTAAGTCTTGCTCTCCTCCTCAAACTTTACGAGGTCATCGAAGTTGGAGAACAGATGGCCTCCGAAAGCCAGCCTGCTGCTGATCAAAGAGACCCCTTCATCTCCTGGGGGGGTGGTCTGCCTCCCCTCCCCCTCCTGGACCAGGTGCTTCAGGGCACGGAGCTCGCTCCTCTGCCTGGGTTTGGGGGCAGATACAGCGTCAGCGCCACCTTCAGGAGGGACACCCGAGCTCCCCCCCTCGCCGCCACCGCCCCCCGACGCAAGAAGGCCACTCTCTCCATCTAGTTCGAGCC
>VOMN01016663.1:0-31520 GCA_014899125.1 Orchestia grillus | reverse complement strand
ATGATGGCACAGGAATAAAAGGGGCTCCGGCAGAACTAACGGGGCCAGTCGTGAGGAGTCAGTCACCGGTCATCAGTCGGTCGTCGGACATCTACACGCACACTCGGAGGCGACCGTACCCAAAAGGGGAGTTGTGATTGTGAGGAGTTGAGAGTCAGCTGATAAATTGTGAGGAGTAGAGAGTCAGCTGATAAGTTGTGAGGAGTGGAGAGTTAGCTGGTGAATTTGAAACTTTTTTTTTGGAGTAAATCAGTTTGAGGTAAATTTGCATCTTGAAAAACCTGTCCAAATTTTTTGAGCTCATCAAATTAATATATAGCAATTTTTCATTTAGCCTATCCCTACAGTAAATTATTAATACACATTAATGTTCGAAAGAAGATTAAGAAAAAATGAGCTTGTCACAATGGCAATGTTGTTGCTCAGATTAATTCCAGGTTACTGGTAAATTTGATTGATTTTATGAAATTGATTCTTCACCGATTTTGGTGGAGTTTCACTCCCCGACTCGTACTTTGACTGGCGTTTGTGAGACGGAGGCTTCTAGGCACGTTCGATGAGGTTCATCATTTAATCTGAAAGCAGTGAATTTTGGAATTTTCGAAACACCACTTTTAGTTTTTAAACAACTATGTATAAACAAAACATTTGTAGCTTGTCCCGACCATTTGTAAATACATAGATACCTCAATTGGGGCAGTGGCAAACATAACCATTCAATGCAACTTTGAAAAACACGTTGTTTGATTGAATTGAACAAATGTTAAATTACACGAAATTAAATTCATATATTCATAAAGTATGCGTTTGCCAATCTTAACTCTTAAGAGACTCTAATCCACAAATATATGCGCTACATGAATACTACTTTCCATTTAATAGTATTTTTTGGTTCCCACGCACTGACCATATTGACGGTCGTTACAGACATCGTCTTGCTGACGAACGACGAACATAAGCCGCCATCGTAGTGCTGCCGGTAGATGAAGGTAGAAGCTCGGGTCGCCGGCCAAGTGAAGTTCCAGAGAACCAAAAGCAACAGCATCAGCGTACCCGAGTCATCACGAGAACGTTGGATCAGTTGCTTCATGAAAAACATTTTCTCATCAAAGACTTTTAGAGGAAATGTTGAAAAAGTCTGTCGGGAGAGTAACAATAGGCGAAGACGTCATGGAAGTATATTACGTCGTTGCGAGGAAGTATTCGGTTTTCGCCTAACATTCGTATAAAATTATAGCCGAACAGGTCGATTTTTGTCTCATCTGACCATGGAATATTATCAAAATAGTCATCTCAATCATTGTTGATAATAATATATGGTCAGATGAGACAAAAATCGATCTGTTCGGCTCTAATTACAGTAGGATTGTTAGGCGAAATCCGAATACTTCCTTGCAACGACGAAATACCTCGCCCACAGTGAAGCATGGTGGTGGAAGCATCATGTTATAGGTTTTTTTTTTTGCAGTCCCAGGATGACTTCTCGTCATTAAAGGAACCATAAATTCGACCAATAACTGCGAATTTTTTTCTGAAAATTTTATACCTTCTGTTCAGATACTGGAGTTGAAAAGAACTAAATGGGTGTTCCTACAAGCTAACGACCCTAAGCACAAATCGAAATTCACTTCAGAATGGTTCTGTAGTAAAAGGGTCAGGGTTTTAGACTGGTGTTAACAATCCCAAGACCTTCGATTGAAAATGTTTGGAAGCAGTTGAAGATTCAAATTAGAATGAGGAAACCATAAAATGTGGCTTAATTTGAACAATTCTATTTTAAAAAATGGGAGAAAATACCTCATGACTTCTGCATAACTCTCATCTCTTCATACAAGCATCGCCTGCAAGCGCTCGTATCCAAAAAGGACTGTGCGACCACGTATTAATATAGTTGTATACTGTGTTACAAATACTTATTTACCACCCTGTTTTCCTTTATTCGTTGTTGTTTGAACATTTTCAAATAAATTCTTGCTCACTACACATTACATAATGTGTTTGATCTTGCCCTTTCTTCTGTGGGACTCACAATTTTCCAAGTTTTTCCGTAATGCGTGTAACAGCGAAAAATCTAAATTATTTGATACTTTACGAACACTTAATTGATTCACTGCAAGTGGTTTGAAAATCTTTTCCTCCAAAAGTATTAAAATGAATAAATGATTTGATATCCCCCGCCCTTTTAAACATTGTTAATTCTTTCATACAGGGGAAGCCATAGGTAAGGCTTACGTCCAACAACAGACTTCCGATGACTCAGAGAGAGAGAGAAAGAGAGAGAGGGAAAGAGTAGTGGTGCTTCAGTGGCCCAGACTATGTCGCACAAAAATATAAGGAACCATTTTGTAAGGACTATCGAAAACGGGGAATCTATGCACAAGGAGTGTTCCCACAGAAGATCTCCTGGGCATAGGAACAGCAATATAGTAGTGAAGAGGAAGAAAAAAACAAATAAGAGGTAGCAAAGATGATGTGAAAGTTGAAGAAAGTAAAGTGGGCACGAAAGACAGAAGTCCCGAAGGCCAATCTATAGCTGAAGTTACCTAACAATGTCCCCTGGGATCACCAGTCTCCATAGCATAATATAGACAAACTTAACTAACGTAACCCTATTGCCCATCCTTTGGCCACTGAAGGGCATTTGAGGCTCACACCGCGGAAGCGCTGTTGAAATTCAGCCTACTTTGTTCGTCTTCAGTTTTCATTATCAGTTAAATTCTTTAAGATAAAAATAAAGGAATATGTAGTGGATATCATTAGCCAGCATAACTGAGAGTTACGTTTCAAAATGATTCATTTCACAATACTTCTTTTCATTCAGTGATTTCTAATTGGAGTTTATTTTCTATTTAGTGGACTTGATGAATTCAATTTTCGTTTATCCATTTGTTAGAGCTCGTAGGCTTTCAGTGGAGTTGCGGAAAAGTTGTTTTTCAGTTTCAAACCCTGTGAGCTTTTGAAAAGTGCTTAGAAAAACGAAGTAAAAACGGGAGCTATACAAAAATATCATCGTATCTATGACATCGTCCAAAAATCATAAAAAATTTCTATTTGTAATTTTAAGTAAGTGTTGTTTGAGTTACTATTTTTTACATATACTTCCGTTCAAGTATTCCAAGCCACGGAAAATCCTAAGCCTAAATCCTATTCAATTTAGTCCCAATGAACGAATACCCTATGGAAAACCCGTATTTAATTACTGAGAGATGAGTTTTGAATGTCTGACCAATGCTATTACTGAATAGTATGCACGGTTTCACACAAGCTAGGTGGTCAGATTTTAGTATAATGTAGATTTGACGAATTTACCAAGAAAAAAGTATACTCCTAATTCGAACTGAAAGCATTTCACTATAACAAACAGTATGGCTTCTGTTTTAAAAAGCTAAAATAAAAACACAGGTCATTCTTAGTCATCTTCAGCATCTTTACGCAAATATCGATAAATAAAATCTTTTATTTTGTGTATTTTTCGACTTTTGCAAAACTTCTGACTATGTAGGTTATAACATTTATTCGGTAGACTCTACTGTTCAGGAATTGGACGGCTCGCTCTCAATTGTTTTCAATTATGTTAGACATATCTGTCGAATATTCAATCCCTATGTGATGATAATTAATTGACAAAGTGTGCACATGTTGTAATTGGCTTCGCTCAGTCAGGACTCCCTGATAAACATACATAAGTCATGGAGTTCCTCTAGGTTCTGTTTTGGGACCCTTCTTGTTTTTGACATTCATCAATGGTATTGTCGAATCTACTCTATTTTTCAAATGTATTCATTTTGCTGGTGACAGCACTCTCTGCACAGATTTTTCTAATGAAAACCATTTACAATAACAAAGAGACTCGATGATGAGTTGCTAAAGGTTTCAAGGTGGCTTCCAGTCAATACAATCCTCATCCATATTGGGTAACCTTACTATTCCATAATATTTCCCTACAAACACAATGCATATCTTCAATGCATCAAATTCGATCACAGCTAGAAGGAAGAAACAAATTTATCTAAATTCTAATGAATTATCATTGATGAAAGTCTGAATTTTAAAGAACAAGTATCATACATTCGCGTTAAAGTATCAAAATCTATTAGGATTCTCCATAAAGTAAAAAATATATGACTTTCAGAAGCGTTAAAAGTAGTGTACAGAATATTAATTCACCGTACCTAGAATATGGTATAGAAGTAAGGCATAAAACTAATAAAAAGGCATGGACTTCTATTTCTCGTGGTTGGTCATTTTACTTTTTTTCAGCTTTCACACCTTCTTCTTCCCTATCTTTTCTTTGCCTTTTCTCCCTCTTTATTCTCAAGTTGCCGTTTCTATAACTAGGGGGCCTTGTGAGGGTAAACATTTTCTTCATGGATCTATGTTTTTACAATCCATTTTAAATGGTTGTGTCCCTATCGGTGAGACAAAGTCCAATCTCCGGAGCGCTGCAAATTAAACCTCTACTACTTCTACTTCTACTTTTACTGCTTCTACTACTACTTCTACTTCTACCACTACTACTTCTAATTTAGAATACGGTTTCTATTTGATGTCCGGGAAGTCATAGAACTCCTTCGGGTACACAAGTAGCTCTATTTAAAAATATACATTGAAACACTTTTAAGAAATCCATGTGTGTAATTTTTTAACAGATATAACGCTTGAGGTAAAATAATTATAATGTTTGAAATTAAATAGACATCAGTGCTGTCTTAGTTCAGAACTGTACGGCGTGACTTTTTAGAAAACTGAAAGGTTTGTTAAATTTACAGTTTTATGTAAGCCCACAAATCAACTTAAGCCGCTGGTTTAACATAGTATGAACAATGCTTTCGTTAGAATATAATTAAAAGTAAAATCCTAAGTATGTAGATCTTGAGGCGGTTTATTGAGTACCCAGAATGAAGAAGGTTTTTATGCAGATCCGATACATTAATTAATCTCAGAAAAATATCTTGTCCAGCCTGCTTGTCATCATTACCGAGTGTTCCCTATGAGAAAAACATTAAGAAAATTACTCAATTGTCTACTATCTCAGTAACATGACTATCATTTCTTCGCTGGATATGGTAGGGCTTTGTTCCACTACTTTTTATCTACGTAATTTCTAAAATAATTGCTTTGCTGTGCGTCAATTAGTCAACATTATTACTGCTGCAGGCATACTCGAATTATAGTCGTCTAGCCTTCATTTTGTGTTAGTATCTATTCCATTAAATATTAGCATCAACCGTCTCAACTGCATAGCAATAGTTACACGGCCTCAGTGCTCATGCTCAAAATTTTGTGTCTTGATAAATGTACGCTAGAGATGAATTATTCGGCAAAATTAACGTAGTCAAGGACTATTTGCTACCTACACAAACGATAAAATGAAAATTATGAGGTAGACAACATTAACTCGCAACTTTGATATGCAGCAAGGCTATAATAATGTAAAATTGCACATCAACTTGCAGTATCAATTGTATTTTATGTTCAGTCTAGACAACCTCGGTCGTACTTCTTCGTTTTTAGGTTTTCCGGTTTTACACCACAAAATTGAGAGTTTAACGACCATCCGTTTTACATAGATTATGTATCTTCACAGAAGCTCATGCTCGTTTGCTATGCATACATCGAGTGAAGGGGGCAGCGAACTGAGCAATATCGAGATTCATTGAAACGAAGCAGAAATACTAATCTGAGAAAACCCCCTCGAGTTTGATCATGGGCCTCGATCCGCCTCAATGATGTATGTGGACCTGAGTCACACACGACCTTCATACGTCGGCCAAAACCTGCGCGGTCTGGTCGCGCAGCCCTGACGTCAGAGCGCGCGAACTATCAGTTACGTTTGATGGATGCAAGACAGTGAATAAAGCGAATAAAGATGGAGATATCGAAGAAACCTTCATACAATTCGTTAGACCTTTGCGTTCTGAATAATTTCTGCTAACCAAGTAGGATCGTCATTAGAAGAATTCGTTCAGCACGTTGAATTGCATAAATGAATTGCACGTTGTGCAATTCATTTATGTGATATTTTATGATTCTGTATTAAAACCTATCAGGTGATTCAGTAGAGTTAATGCACAAAACACATCTCATACAAGTAGAAACTGGTAGGCAGGAAATAATGAAATTTCAAGCGAGCCTTGGTCCTGTGAAAGACAGACCGTCGCGCAGCATGATTTAACTTAAGAGCTGGATTGACCCTTTGCCGTCAATATCTATTTGAAAATCCACTTTCGTAAGAATGGTGCTAGCCTTTCATAAAATGCCGAACGCAGCATTAATACATATACGTACATAAGTCTCCATCTAGTTGTCAACACAAGACTAAATGCAACCTTATCACGAATTGATTTTAGTCGTTTGAAGGTTATCGTGAATTCTTTACATTTACATCAGTTAAAACAGAATATACGTCAAATGACCGAAAGAGTCGGTACCTCGACAATAACGTTGCACAGGGTTTTTGTATGGAACCCACTTAAAATTCAAGATTTTGAAATAGAGTCTGAGCTAAATGTTTTTCAAGGACGATTCTTCAAAAATGGGTTGACGAATGTCCCCCGCAAATTGGTCTGAATTAAAGAGCTTGTACTTGGAATGCACCGCCGCGTGCATCCGAGTATGGGCAAGACATCAGAATCCCACGATGACAGATGTACAGCAGTCAATTAACTTTCCCGGTGCTCGTCGCTGCATAATTTCGTGAGGCCACCAGTAAATCGGCAGCTCATTTAAACATTCTTCAAAAGAATACCCTATATTTTTCACCCTCGTGAAGCATAGCTTTCTTCATTGGATTGCTCACGTGCATATAAAAACAGTCGTGAATATTTATTGCAATATAAATGCAAAAAGATTTCAAATGTATAGAGCAAGAAAATATTCTGAAAAGAGACTGTGTTTAATAGCTGTGAAACAGTTAAGTAAGAGCTCATTTTTATTCTAAGATTTTATCAATATCCTTTACGAGAATGATTTGTTTCTACAACGCTTATCCCATTTTAGTAGATAAAACTACTAGTTTCTGAATATTCTGCGCAAAATTTCACACGACCAAATAGTGCATGAGTTGTGTGCTATAAAGACAGAGATAAATAAAGTAGCAAAAATAAGTAACAATTCCCACATCTACGAAATTGGAGTAAAAAACAGTTCAACCATGAAAATTAATGCATGTGCTCGACAAACGTTCAATTATATAAATAAATTACGTTAGAGGAAAAAACAAATTTATAGAATTATTGCAATTTTAAATTTTTGAAAGTAATGTTAAGAAAATGAAGTTTACATACTGGTTGGTTAATACTTAGCTAAGTTACAGTACCTCTAATATTTTTGTTGGAGTACTTCTAATGTTTTCCCGTCTTTTAGCACATTCTTTTCTGTAAAAATATCTTGAATCGTGAGTATTTTTGAAGACTATTGACTAAGTTTAATTGTCGTAAATCCTTAACCATAAATTATTAGGCATAAAAGTTTGACGGTTTACTAAGCCATGTCATGACTCCTCCACCTTGTTGTTGACGCCTCGAACGATAACGACGCTCTTCCTCGTAGAACACTCGACCACTTTTCCAGCCGTCAGGTCCATTTAAAGTCACAGGGTTTCATCGGAAAAAAGAACGAGACTAATGTCTATCTCCAAATATTTCCTGCCCATTCCATCCTCACGTTTTTGAGTCTTGCCGTAAGAGGGGGCATTTTCAACAGAACTTTCACCGAAGCTGTGATCCCAAGAATGACATTCCTTGTAGATTTCATAACGTCACGACGACCAGTTACTGTGAAAATAGACTAACCTGATAGTCCAGGTCGTCCACGTAGTTGACGAATAATATTACTCCAATTTCTGCCAGTGACAGTCATAGACATCTCAGCATCTGATCGTGGCTTCTTTGGTGATAAGTCGTTCTGGAATCATTTCAGTGTCGACAAAACGACCTATTTTATGAGCAATGGCATCAGGCGAGGTACCTCTAGCTGATTCCTTGATTATGATTTCATTTTCAGCGTCGATTAGAGCTTTTCGACTCCCCAATTTTATTCCAAGTATAAAATGCTATTAACGCTAGTCACTCGGAAAACAAAAAAGTATAAATGACACTGAGTAACGATGGATAGCAGAACGTACAAAACACAACACCGTTGCGACATATTTTGTAAAATTTTTTTAGAAATTGATTTTCAGGAAGTTGAGAAATTGTTATTTCTACTGCCAAGCTATTATTGTTCGTCAAAATGTATAAGTCAATGTACATACAACGCGGCCAAAATTATAGAAATCGGTGTATTCATTGCTTCCTATACAAATTATTCTTACATATATAAAGATACGTGCGATTAGATTGGTATTGAATAAAGAAGTTGAAGCACATTGATAACTCATCGCGATGTTTTTTTATCAAAAAACTAAAAAAAATATAAACACAAAAATTAAAATGATAGGATTTCCGTTAACATTTAGTGTAAAATTCCTTCTTCCTAATGACATTTTCATGGAGGGGTGTTTTATTAAAAATGTGAACACACCCGATTTTTCGAATAAAAAGCAACCCCATGCATGAAGTACCCGTATGTCTGAATGCTTAACTGATACAGGTCGCGTGATTCAGGAACAGCACATTTTCTTCATCCTCGAAATGTGAGAGCTAGCTTCATCGGAAAAAATTACAGAATTTCACTTTTAAGCATACCATTTTCTGCACACTTTTACAAACATGCAGTCTATCCCGAAAACTCTTTTTGGACCAAAAAAGCTTCTTCGCTCCTGAAGATCACAAAGGCTGGAAGCATTCGCATGATTTGAGAATCTTGTCAACATGATCTTGCGGATTCCAGTCTCGTGCTATTACTTTTATAAAATATATCTCTTCTTTTACAGTTTCTATTGAAGATAAAAATGTATGAACTGCTCTAAGTGAAAACAATTAAAAACTCAAAATTAACATGTTTTGAGAGTATCTATCATCACAAGGATAGGTTACGCTCTTCGGCATTAAGACGTGGCAAGGTTTTCCCACATTTTTACATGTGCCCATTTTTCAGTCAGTAATTCGGAAGGCCATAAGCAAAAATTTTCTTCTGACATTATATTTGAGTGGCTTCGCCGTGGTATGAATATATGAATTGACTGGACGTGGGTCAGACCTATAATTTCATATTACCAGTACATTTGTTCCCCACATTTTGGAGGCTGATGAAACAGTGCCATGGATCATTATGCTGACAGTTTGGAAGCTTCAATAACTAACCTTGATGAGTGTTCTTATATATTATTTTTAAGAAACAATTTATCCCCTGAAAATAATAATAGAAGCTTGTGCACCTAGTACAGACACTCGAAAATCGCCAAGGCTCATGAATACTATGAGAAATTTGATGTGAAAATCAGAATTTGAAGTAATGATTGAGACGTAAAAGTGGATCAGTGTGTACTTAATGCTGAATTGTGGGCTAGAAATATGTTGCCAGTAAGGCTTAAACAGTATAGAATACAACTATGAGGGAAGTCGTTTTTTACGTTGTTTCTAGAAAATAGTTTCCGTGAGATAATTTCATGGAAGCTTACATACATGATCAAAAAGTAAAGAACGAAATTGTGCTGGTAGTTTTCGATGCACGACGTAATTGTTTTATGCTCGATGTAATTTGTGTTTGAAAATTGTAGGTAAATATATCCGAAGTGAGCGATGTTGAGTCAAGCAACATTTGTTGAATACCTGGAACTAAACATTTTGAGCCGAAATCAATTGGTGCATAAAACAAGTGAGACACAAATCAAAAACTGCCTGCAACGTGACTTATGTGGTGTTCACACCGGCATCTCCTGAGACGAAATGCGAAAAAGCGAAATGATTTGTACGTTGACACAAACACATCTTTCAATTGAGCAGAACATTAATTTGTGAAAACCAGTAACACACATACACACACACACACATGCCGATGCACAAATTTACATGTTGACAAATAATTACATAGTAAACTCAATCCAGCACCGCCAGGACTGCGGCGCCGGACGTGGAGGTGACGTCTGTTCGTCCACCTCCACTCTACGAGGTGTCAAGTTTCGAGCTATCTCACAAAATTCAGAGCTTTAGCCAAGCTGATAAATTTTTGCTTACGCTTGGGAAACTTCAAGCTTGCTTGAATTCTATGCCAAATTTGAAAAACCATTGACATCAGTACATCAATACGTGGGCTCCATGGTGTAGTGGTAGTCGTGATAGCTTTACTGCCGAAAAGACCAGGGTTCGAGCCTCGGCTCAGATGAGGCTTTTCACGTGACTACGGAGTACTTCCCTTGGAAAAGGAAGTTTAAACCACACATTCCTCACATCCCCCACCACACCAGTAGTTGTAAGGCATTTAAAACCCAACGGTAAAACGTGTTGGAATTAATAAAGGTTCTATAAATACAGCATATTCACACCACTCGCGTTCTTAAAAATACTTTTTGGTCTCTTTTCTTTAAGAAATAATCATTATTGAACTTTTAATTAGCACCTATGTAAAAACGTAGTAAATCAATACACCTTAAGACAATATGAAACGCAAGAGATAAATTCACCAAAATAAATAGAAATGTATCTTTCAACATACCTCATACATGTACAGTATATTGTGTGTCACACGATCTCTCCTGTACATCTTATTTTCAAAATTCAATGGAAATTCGAACACGCACGTTTTATTCGGGCCTCAAATTTAACACTTTGACTACGATTCTCCACGCAGATAAAATTACATGATGACAAATATCTCTGCTATGAATTTAAAATTGAAGGATTTGGGTTTTACAAATTTGGTTACCCTGTCAATTTTCTTTCTAATAAGAACAAGCTTCTTCGATTGATGAACACAAATTTGACGAAAACTCGAAAATTTGTATTTATACATGATAGTGCTTTGGTTACATTAGGTTAGGTTAGACGATCGCGTGTACCATATATGACCCACTCCGGAGGCAAAGTGTTAAAGCTCATATTAAAGAATAGGCTTATGAAAAAATAAAGTTTGAAGAATTGCTTTGCTCGTGGAATAGAATTTACATATTCCGGAAGAAGCGTAGTGCAATATTAGTAGTTTCATTGAGAAGTTTCTGTAGGACATGTGAAGTGGAATGACGTTTTGATAGCGTTATTTTGAAGCTCATTATTTTTATTAGAACAGCGTGAATATTCTCATTATCAAATGTACGATCAGTAATTAAATCCAACCAAAATTTTCTTGATGAGGGAGCATTTCAAATAAGACAATAGTAAATAGACAATATCCGTGTTTTTCCCGTCACTTAATTTTCGAATATCATTTCTGGCATTAAGAAGAAATTCTATCTGCACTGAATCAATATTTCTATGGGGCTCTTGTACGCTTCATCTTCTCAGATGCAGAACGGTCAGCTGGCTGATTGCAAAGGAGCAATGCTGTCTAGTGTATTTTATTCTTACTTTAAACTCAAAATGAAAAATTATTTGGTTATGATATTTATTTGCGTGTGTTGAATTATTTCTCAGGAGTCTCGGTGCACTGATTCGACTGCACTGATTAACGTTTGCTCAATTCAAATGTAAGGTCGACTTACTGTAAACCTTATTGTTGGACTTGAAAATTATATTCGATGGATTCATAGATGCGGCTATTTCTTCAACGTTTTGACCCAAAATTCAGCTCTTATCAACAGACAAGGATTCTATGCAGGAATAAACCTTTTGAGGATACCCTTTCTGATATCTTACGAAGATTGTGAAATGATGACCGTCCGTGAAGTGCTGCTAACCTGGCGATGCACAACCAGCGCCTGCCCTACCGGCACACCCTCCTTCGAGTAATGCTACATCGGGACAGAGCAGATCGCACTCGAAGAGACAGTGAAGACCAGCCAAGTTGATCAATAACAGAACATCACTGCATTGTATTCACTCACTCGTACATGCTCACTGGAACTCGGGTCAGAGCTTCATTTTTTATTGATCAGTTGATAAATAAATACTCACTCATGGAATCACAAGCCAAGCGTGTTCACGCAGGCTGTGTTAAGCAAGTGGCCTCTTATATAAGAAACAAAATCACATAATGCAACAGTTGTGTGCATCTCTGCTCCTTCACAGTCTGGTCACGTATTCACACCAACGCCTAAGCCACACCAACGGTCACGTATTCAACCAACTTCTTCACAGAAGTGAAAATTACAGTAAGGAAGAGAGAACCAGGAATACTAAGTAAAATATTTTTAATCGAGAAATGTACTTGCGAGATAATAAAACCACTGGTAAAAACTAGGATGTTTCTTGTACTCGCCTATAATTTGTGAAAAAAGTACATCGGAAATCCTCTGCAAATAAAAAGAATGAGAAAAAATAGCGCAGTTACTTTCCTCACTGTAAAAGTGAGATTAATTACTTATTGACTCCGGATAGTGAAATCAACTGACATGGTTTTTTAAAAGATGTTTCATTTTAAAACTTAGTAGCGATTATAAATTTCGTAATTAGGAACAGAATCATGCATTACCAAAAATCTTAAAGCCATTTATGTTTACTATTGCATTGCACTGACAAGTATGATTTTGGACGAACGAATGGGATGGAGTTGTTAAAATGTTTCCCGTGCGATAACTTTTACCTTGGTGTTTGGCTATCCTATAACCTAGAGTCCGAGAAGTAATACCCACGTTCTAAAGTGCACAAAGAGCACAACTGTATTAATATGTTAAGCATGCTTGCAGCTCACTAGAAAGTCTATATTAAACCTAAAAAAGGCATAACTTCATGCGTTTTGACCAACATACTTCAGAATTTGACACCACTGAAAAACCTGGCCAATCACTCCAAAATTGACTTTTTCATTTGTTCTGACTGAGGACCAAAATAACGATAAAACCGAGAAAGTGACCTAGCCAAGTCAGCTAACGGTTGAATATTGAGAGCATTTGTAAACTTGGAACCTAACTGTGTCCTAATTTGAGACCATAAAGACTATTGAAAATCTTTTGCCACAAAAAAATTAAAAAAGTGAATTCCTCGAGCAGGAATCGGTACGAGGTAGTTGTCTAAGTTTATTTTGATCAGAAATTAAATGCTCCCATGATTTTCCCTGATAAAAACTTTTTTTGATCTATAAAGTTCCTCCCAATTCCGTTATGAAAAGTCAATGTGGAAATATTCACCCGGCAAGCAATTTTTATCTTAGACGTATTTAAATTTCTGATCACCTCAGCAATGAAGAATGAAAATTTTGCTCTTCAACCTTTGCTTAGAGTTTCACTCGATGTAATGAGCATAGGTAGAGTAAAAAACAGTATATAACTCTGTTTTTTGGAACTGGTTCAGTTGGCTCACTGATGGAGTGTGCTGCATACAACATTAACTGCAACATGTGACGGAATGGCGTTTTTGTATAAAATTAAAACAAGCCTAAGGATCTTGCTGCAACAATAAGCTGCTCGAAATAAAACTTTTTACACCTTTATCCACAGTTGAAATATAAATACAAACTTTTTTCAGAAATTTCCGCAGTTGCGTCTTTCTTTTGGTTTCACCTAAAATTCAAATTCGGAAATGAATTCTACATCACTTACTGATTACCATAATTGTTCAAAAAAAGAACTGACCCTTGCTTGTACAAAACCACTGTAACAACGAAACTAGTGTGCGCTGCGCCTCTCGTATTGGTGCCGAGTGGCAGCGCTTGTTTTGAGCCCTGGCGAAATGATCTTTTATTATCTATCCATCACAGGGACAGCTGACTGCAGCCTTTCTGGGTTCGATTTGGTATCAAGAATTCGAATGACTAATCAAAATAGTGTCACAAGTAAACTTTAAAAAGAGACCTAATATATTACCAATGTCCGTATCTCTCGATATATTGAAGTGCAATTTTAGCTGAAAGTTTCAAATAACGTATTGATAATTCAAAAATTTCCAATATTCTCTTACTGACAAATAAGCGTGCTACATTTTCTGTTAAATTTAAAATGAAATAAAATTTCCAGTTTAACTCGAAAGTTTTTATTCTAGGAGAAAAATATTTGAGGTAAAGCGCCCTTGATGTATATGACTTTTATTCACACATTTATTATGTTGTCTAAAATTTTCAGTAAACTGTTGGAGTGGCATGGAAATAATATGTACATATGTTATGCAACACTCAAGCTGTATAAAATAAAATTCTACACTAGGTTACAGTTTATTTTAATTTGTGAACGTACAAGATCAGAATAAATCATTTTTAAAGCCATGAATAATAATCGGATTTACGACATAAAACCTCTCGATTCTCAAAGAGTATCGTCATAAAGTCTACGTAACTTACTACGAGCATTTCAGTTAATTTTTCTTTCGTACGTGCTGATCGTTACCAGGCCCATACGTTCCACAAAACACATCAACTGTAATCTGGAATTCATAAGAAATGATGATAAACGTGTTACTATAATGATTCCGTTGTCATATTTTACGAGTGTGCAGCTAGATGCTCGGTTGTCATGGCCGGCTTTGTCTTGCAAAACGAATACATATCTTGAGTGCGGCTTTGATCTTGCACGCATTGATGAGTCTCGTCTCAAGTACTTATTTTCAGTTTATGAATGCCTTGCCCCAGTCTGTACAATTAACGCATTCAACTCGTCTCCTTGTTCCATACACTAGGGAATCACTCATGCTCTTATCAAATCTTTAGCCTCATTACCTCGAGTGCCTGAGCCTGATAGAATGGGTTATAGATTTCAAGAGGGATTATCAACTTTTATAACAGGGGTTTAAAAAGCAAAATCCTGTTTTACATCGTATAAATTTTGGATCCAAATCGTCTACTGCTTTTCAATTTTATAGTTCCGCCGTATAACAGAAATATATCGAATTGATATCCACTTTTTCCATAATTCAATGCTTGTCCAAAAATGAAGATATGCATCACATGCTTCACGATTAAAAATATCATAATTTGACTGCATGATAGCTTCGATTCGAACAAGGAAATGAATGGCAAAGAAGAATCTTAAAAAAATTTAGTTCGAACGTTCCGAGCATTTACTCATTTTCAATGAAATTTGTAACATGAAACAATATTTAATCGACATTTTCGCTAAAATTAGGCTGTATAATCAGGATTGAAGAATGTCAACATAAAAGACAAAGCCCGAAAATAAGCACACCAAACAGAAAGGTTCATAGAAACACATTTTACGCAGTCGTATAGCGCTTTCAACGCAACAAAAGTAATAAACGGAATAAACGATAGGATTCGAACACTTTATGCCAACTGATCTATGAGAGCTCATTAAACAATGAGTAAAGGTGCTACTTGGTAAAGGTGCTCTGCAGGCGCTTCTACAACGTTCATAGTAAATACCTAAAGGAGGTGTTATGCCTAATACTTACACAAGAAAAATATGAATATCTAAATCCCTCATTGAATGCAAGTTTAACATATTGTTCATACGTCCAGTGAATTCTGACGATTAGGTTCTTGACATGCTGCCGTTAGCAGCCTGCAGCTTAATTAAGAATTCCATTGATTTATGAGAAATCAAAGAGTTCGCTTAGTTTTATGTTCCAGTAATGTGATCAAATTAAAGCAATGCAAAACATCTCTGAACAAATCATTGAGTAGAGAGCTTATTATTAGTCACTTGCAATCAACTATACATGGATTAACTTGCAGGAGAAACCCTCTTTAAAAGACAACTTTTTAAACCAGAGGAAAACAGTACTTTTAAAGCAGTAAATTAGTGTGAGTTTAATGGAGAGGAAATGAGATTATTGAAGTTTACAAGAATAATTGAGGTATAATTCCCAATGAAAAATTGTAGTCTATAATTGGATATTGACCTTCAAACTACAGTAAAAATGTGCAAGGTAACGCTGCCTCTAGGAGACCAAATGTAGTAATAAATAATCGAAATATTAGAATTTTCAAAGATTCATCGAAGGAGATGAAAGAATAACAATTATTCAGATAGTTTAGTCTCTACGCGTTTCCCATGATTCATCGAATTCAACCGTTCATGATGACTTGAAATTTACAATATTTAGCATAAGTTTACGAGAGACTGATAACTTTGAGATTGATTCTCTCTGTAAAGCCTGTATTCGGAGTACTCAAACCAACTCACCTGTTTATATTATGAATATAATCTAGTTATCACCAAAAAAATGAATTACAGTACGTTTTGAATAAAAGAGTTTGTATCCGTACATGTTATAACGGAAACCGAATAACGGAAACATTTCGTTCAATAAACTCATTTTACTTTCGACTTTCGGTAGGGTAAGAGGACGAAACCTTACACTAGGCACGTTGTGACAGTACGCCGTTTTATTTTCTGTCAATGATTTTGCTCCTAATTTTTACATCTCTGCTCGCACAAGTAGTTCGTACACGATCGAAAGCAGCTCGTTGCGCGCTCAGAGATGTAAAAAGTAGGTTCAAAATCATTAACGGAAACCGAAACCGTGCGCTGTCTCAATGTGCCCCGTGCTGCTCTTTGTAGCACACTATCTACACATATGTTACATCATATTAGTACGTCTACCATACGGCCATGATCTATACTAACACAAAACTAACTGCAGAGTTCAAGCACCATCAAAATAATGCAGATGTAGAGAAGTAAATAATCCACGATTAAAACAATATTCGTGAGGCATTGTTGTCAGAATATGCATGGTGGCCGTTTGGATAATATTAGAAGAAAAGAAGAACTAGGAAGTTCCTTCATTTATTCGTGAAGTGACACCTTTCCTTATTTCAGTAAGCTTTTGTAGCCAGAAATGAATCCTTAAGGGAACATTTGCTCGACACTTTAAGCGTATAAAGATCATTAGGAATTGTTTATTCTCAGCACGTGGATCAAACAACGGAAATCAAATACTTTAATTGGACCTTTAAATGCATTTTAAATTTCATGAACACCGGAAAAAAATAGTGAGGATTCCAGAGATACTTATTCTTGTTTATTTTTCATTTTTTTACTCTTCTTCCTGTGAATGCTCTGATACCGATCTTGTACTTCAAGTATTTTAGTGAATATGTGGGTGAATTTTAAGTACATCAAAATTCTCTCTTCAATTCTGTAGCATAGAATGCAGTCAACAGCTGGTGTCTTGTTCTCGTCTCCACAGTCTTGTCAGCGACAAAAATTCTTCATCGTATTTTTAGCACATTATGAAAATTTCTTCCGCTTTCCCAACCGCATCGAAAATGAGCTAAAAACCTAAAACTCCCCCCCCCCATATCGCAAAAAAGACTTTAAAAAGAATTTTCATTCATTCCAACATATTTTACCGTTGGGTTTTCAATGCCTTACAACTACTGGCGTGATGAGTGATGTGAGGGACGTGTGGCTTAAACTTGTTTTTCCAAGGGAAGTACTCCGTGGTTACGTGAAATGCCTCACCGGAGCCGAGATTCGAACATTGGTCCTCTCGGCTGCGAGGCCATCACGCTACCAATACGCCATGGAGCCCAATCAATCAAAAATCAGCAAAGAATTTCATGTAATGCATAAAATATAGGCTGGAGTTTTATTGCGTTTGAATTCGCATGTTGATCTTCACTTGGTTCTTTGTAAATACTTTGAGAAACTGCGTGCGCGGCTTACTGCGTACGTAAAACAGTCGTAGTACACGTGCACTAGGACTGTCAGCGAAATTTTTCAATCGAATCACCCTTCGTATTAACAACATATTTTCAATAAGTCAAAAAATACTTTATGAAGAATACTATTCTTTTGTTTTAATTCATATTTGGACTTATTCAACAATTGTGTGGAAAGAAAAATGTTTGGGACGGATAAAGTCTTAAGATTTGAATAGCAATCGTATTTACGTATAAATGATGTTCAAAATATCACGTTTATGCGGTTTCAAGAGCCGCATTTATTCGAATAGAACCATTCTGCATGCATCCGATGATGATATATGTAGAGCAGTCACCTCTGTAGTTTCATGTCACACGGACTCTAGTCATGTTACATCAGACATATATTACACCACGTCACATAGGCTCCAGTCTTGTTACATCAGACGTATGTTACACATCACTCGGGCTCTAATCACGTTACATCAGACGTGTGGTACATCACGTTACACGGGCTCTAGTCTTGTTACATTAGACGTATGTTACGTCACGTCACGCGAACTCTAGTTTTGTTACATCAGATGCATGGAGCAATAAGTATGAAATCTGATATTTTGGAACGTAATGATAAGTTTTCACAATCTCCCATATTGACAATTGAATTTTAACAACTGTTTAACGAAACACTTTTCATCTCGCTTACATTGTACCAGCACCACGCGAAAAACATGTGCGAACATGAATCTAAACAATTCAGACAAATTATGAGAAACCACCCATTACTTCATCCCTTGCATTCACGTTGTAAATTCTTTTTTGAAAATAAGATAATCATTTATCGAACAGGTCCCCGGGCAAGGAATTGGTTACGTATTTTTTTCGAATTACAACTACTGGCGTGGTGAGGGATGGGAGGAATGTATGGCTTAAACTTCCTTCTCCAAGGGAAGTTCTCCCTGGTTACGTGAAACGCCTCGCCTGAGCCGAGATTCGAACCCTGGTCCTCTCGGCTGCTGGCCGAGACAGAATGGCCGCCATCACGCTACCAATATGCATGGAGCCCACAAGTATGTAGGTGCCAATAGTATGATCGAAAGCTGCGTTTAAATCTGCATATTTATTTCAACGAGATGTTACCAGCCATTCTGAGCATCATTCTTCTTTTTATGCTTCTACCCGCTCACCCTCTCCTCCCCTTTGGTCCTCCTCAAAATAACACAAACTATTAAACCTTCTGCATTTAAGTCAGGATAATTAATAACTTATTATCCAAAAATGAAATCATGCCACACTAAACCACCATGTACTACGTTTGTGCTACAAGCTCTCCGCTGATGCCAGGATTTTATCGACCTCGTTCGCGTTGGTTGAGATCAGAGTGGCCGCCGATACAGAGAGGAACACATTGGATGTGAGGCAGATCTCAGTGCCAGTCGAGACCGGGCACTCGTGTGTGAAGGCGGTGGGGAGAACCTGGGGTACTCTCTGTGGTTCCCTACCGAGTGAGATAACTGACGCTTCTCAGGTTATGGAAAAACTTGACTTTCGGTTCCCTTGGAATGTTATTTCAAACAGATATTCCTTATTTTTCTCACGTATTGTGCGAGTGCATTGCGAGTTCAGAAAAACGCAATAAAAGTGCGCACGAAAAAACATTCGATGGTGGGATGAGATTTTCACAATAGCTTCCAAACATTTCACATTGTTTTTTTTCTCACGATGCAGACTTGCAGAAGCCCAATCGCATAGGAAATCAGCGTAATTAAATTCAAATGAGTTACTCTACATTACAAATTAGAGTTTGCCTTCTAAATTCGAACTAGTTACTTTACATTATAAATTAGATTTTGCCATTTATTTTTATATGTGCAAGTACATTCTAAGCTTTAAAACGGTCAAACAGGAGTTGCAATTAGTTTTTGAAATCTTTCTTGCAAGTTAAAGTAATCGCTTCTAAGAAAGCGTTTACAAATATGTGAGTCTGCATACTACACAAATGTGCCATTAACGAGATGCTGTGTGCCTTACGTATAAGACTGTTATTTTAAAATAGTGTGAAAATTTTAATGTTTATAAAAGTTTTCATTTCTGTCACAGAGACACGCGCGTTCACTAAATTTCCTTCACAATCATCACCAGCTAACGAAGCACTGCTGAGCGCTAGCTACTGCAGCTTAATTTCCGCAGTTGAGCCCTGCACACGGTTCCGAAGTATTAACTTGAAATATTTCCGTCATGTTTACAAAAATATTTCGGAATATAATTTCACAACTGAGGTAAATCTCCTGTTTTCCTAACTCATACAATGGAAGGACAGTTTTTAAACAGATATGCCGTGAATCTTTATTTTATAGAACCTTGCTATGAAAATTTCCTACGATTGTAGGTGACAAGAGTACTCATGAACTCTTCCAATCTATGCTATCTGTATACATGAATAAAATAAGCAATCCATTTTAGCTTATCTTTTATTTTGCATTGATTTACTCTCAAAGGTACCACTGCGGCAGAAAGTGGCAGCATTAATACTCTTTATTAGTGTTTTCGTCTCCTTACGTTGTATTTCTAATAGTTTTTTAAAAAATAAGGCAAAGAATTTCTTCACATTACTCATTGAGAAATCCTACTATATTTCTAACACAATATTCAGAAAACCATCTCCTTGTATCGGGACTTATTTCCAATGCTGGAGTGTTGAATATTCAATAATAATTATACGTAAAATAACTATGCATTGTTAATGAGTTTTTAATATTGACGTGCATAGAGCAAATAAATCTTTACAAATTTTGCGGTTGGAATAAGGTAACAAACTCTACACGAGAAGTTCTTCATCACGTGGTCACAATGCTCCAAAGCCTGCAACATCGCCTACGAATGCGATGGGGAGGTTGAAAAATCTGATGCATTGTACTTGATTTAGTGCTTGTAAAAGCGTATCATCGAATGCTGTTTAAAGTATACGTAGAAATTTTCTATTTTCATAATTTGTCCAAAGATTTATCCATATTGATTGAAAGGTTTGGGCGGCTTACGTTTATCTGATTTGATCCCTGTTACCAATATAATCTGCATTTTGAAAAAATACGACAATATTCTATTGCTATTGCTTATTCATTCAAACCTAAGTTAGCTATTAGCTTAGGATTTTTTTTGTCTAGTTGTCATATTATTCAGGGGGTCATAATATTTTACTTTCTGAAAATTTCATTTCAAAGCATCTCAGATAAATATTGAATAGATAATCAACTTTCAGGTGGTGTTGATTTTTATTAGCTACACTTTTTTGAAAAATGTTGCAAAACACGAAAATTTCTCTTGTTGCAAAACACGAAAAAGTTAGTAAATTTTTCACTTTTGACACATGACTTTCATTTGATTTAGCCTAACATTCTTCAAATACTCCCTCCGGTCAGAAATATTTGATACACAAGGAGAAAATTCTTAGCTTTTTAGAGTCTTTTAACGAACTTCTGTTTTGAGTACAGCAACCATCGTGCACAGTGTGCTGAACACTAGTTTTAATCTTTGATAAATAATAGAGTAAAAGTTAATATAATTTTGTCTTTTCCTTTTTCCGATAATATTTAAAAGTTCTTAAATTACCCGTAGGATATGGCAAATAAAGATGATACAGCTAGAAAGTGCACGTATAACCAAAAGATTAAATAATTGACAGATTCTGGAAGAAGAAAAGCATTCCAGGCACTTCTTGAGAGATCTACAGCCCTTAAATTGCAATTCAATCCAATCCCTTCAATACCGAAAAGCGCCACGTAACATTGATGAATTAATTGAAGCGGTGACAGATAACTTTGAGGAATTTCAGAAATCAACATTGATCAACATTTTCCTTACTTTACAACAATCAATGGAACAAATTATTTTGGCCGACGGTGACAACAATTACAGGCTTCAACATCTGTGTGAAGTACAACTAGTAAAAACAGGAATTCTTCCACATTCAATTCAGATCTCAGATAAATTGAAGAATAAATTAACAAGTACTGAATAAATATAGTGGCAAACATGTTTCTTCTATTGATACATTATAAATATCATATATTTAATTACAATTTAGAGTTTGTCTTTTGTTATTTACCCTATTAAAATTATTATTCATTGATGCTAATACACAATCAATTTTATGCAGTAAATTACGGAATAAAGTTCAACTTTTTATTACAACCAGTGATGCTTGCAAGTATCCTTTCTAAAAGGCTTACAATTGTTTTTTAGCAAATATTTCCGACCAACTTCAACACTGGAATGGAGCAATTATTTCCGACCAGGGGTAGTACTATCTTTCTCAAACATTATCACACTTCCTCCTCCACGAAATAGTACAGATGGTAACTCCTATTTTCTTGCAGGATATTATTTAGTATTAACAAATTTAACAATCATCTCTCACAATAATATAGTTTCGGATATCACTGATGGAAAGAACTAGAAAATGACTAGAAAACGTCCATGTTCGCCGTGAAAATCCGCGATATTGAAGCCAAGCAAACAATCTGGGATGTTTCGGCATATCTCGGTAAGTCTTAAAATAAATTTACATGTAAACAGTTAAAGATGAGTTAAATCAGCACTTAGAACGTCCCAGTTGACAATGAAGCACAGAGCATTTCACTGCGCGGCTGCAAGGGATCTAGAATGTAGCTTGACTGAGGACGAATGTTAGCAAAAGTATCGAATTTTTACGTCGAAGTGACAATGACGT
Organism: Orchestia grillus; assembly: GCA_014899125.1. NCBI lineage: Eukaryota > Metazoa > Arthropoda > Malacostraca > Amphipoda > Talitridae > Orchestia > Orchestia grillus. The sequence continues at coordinate 9,220 of VOMN01016663.1, read as the reverse complement.
TTAGTGATATAGCTTGTGGAGGACAGTTTCGTGGAATAAACACTCATTTGTTCGCCGCTGTTTTCGAAGACAAGGGCACGCTACCACTGTTGAAGTTTATGTATCGAATGAATTCTACAGACTGAAGAAGACTGAAAGAAAAGAGATGGAAGCTCAACCGAAGTTTAACCATTAAAAATATGGGAGTGAACGTTCTTTTTGTTCTCTTGTGTCGTATATTACTTTAGTTCTATGAAACAAACTGCGGATGAAAGATCTTCAATCACCGCAATTTAAACTCTCAAAGTAATCACGTTGTTTTACAAGTTTACAAGCTGATGCAATCAATTATACCATAAACATATCCGCTTAGGAAAATGAAAACGATTGTGAGGTCTGGATCCATTGACATTTACATTTTACATAAAATCATACAGCGAGCTAGTCGATGTCGAATGCATCATGAATTATGGCAGCACTAAAAGTCCAGCTCTGAAAGAAACGTGTACTTCAAATACTGTGTTGCTTTTGTTACTGTGGTTAGGCGTGCGCTCACGAATAAGCTCAAATACATACTCTATGAGGCACACTCCAGTTTTCAATTCAGTGAGTACTTTTTATTCGAACAAATTGGTTTGGGAGTTTTGGTAGGATCGTTTCTTATTTTTTCAGTCATCAATCCACGACAAAGAAGTAGTAAAAATGGCAGGCTTCAATTTTAAAATTGCAATGAAACAAGTAAATAAGTAATTCTGTACTACGTGGTACCGAAATTTCAGGTTTTTTAGCACGCTTTCAGACGCACAATTTGAGCGTTTTCTTGAGAAACAATCTTCATCGAGATGGACTTTTTTACGGCGGACGTGCGTGTTCGCTGGTGAGGCTGTAGAGGCCATAGCACGTCACGACAGAGAGTTGAGGGGCATCGTAAAGCTCCTATAGATATTTTCCAAGGACGAAATGTCCTTCGCAAAAATGATGATGCAAAATATGTTTGACATACGAGCTAGTAGGGAGTATTATCATTTGATGTACGGCTGCCATGAAAGAGTGATATGGCGGACTTTAAGGTATCTGTATTCTTATCCTAGTGAAAGTTCATTCAACTTTGAAGTATCAACGATTCTGTCGATGAAACAGGAAGAAATCATACAAAAATAAAACAAAAGCTGCGGTGTATACTGAAGATACTGGGTACGATGTATATAATACAGTTATTTTGAAATGTTACAATGACTTGCAAACTAAGTTTTATGAACCTTAGATAAAGTTTTTTACTGAGTTTCAAAGAGAACTGGCATCATTAAAAAGGAGATCGACCAATAAGTCACATTTTTGCTTGATGCTCAGAGTTGAATCAAGAAATTCCTTAAATAATATATGGTTTGTACAACGTTTGAGACATGATTAAAATTTAAAGCTAGTAAAAATAATAGAATCATTCGCATTTCATAGGTGTCAAGAAACTGACTGAGTTGTGAAGATTTTCAATGCAGCGCGATCTGAATGCACAACGCTGTGAGTTTCCGTTTCAAAAGAGCGTCTAAGTCTAGTGTCACGTAAGTTTTAACGAGCTAATCAGTTCACGCTGAACAATAAGCCAGCGAATTAAGAACCACAAGTACAGAAGTCTCAACGTGACGTTCACACTTATTTTTGAGGTTGTGGTCTTACTCATAGAATACCCGAACGAAACAGTGCCTTTGTATGTGGCTGGTTTCGGAATGAATGATTTTTCATTCTTTTCTTTCTTTCTGTGCCTACGTCACACCCGAGGTCGATCACATCTGATGAGGTTTGGGCTTCTTCTTTTTTACGCTGACGATGTTAATGGACACTATAGCAGAATAGTACTTCGGGGAAAATGTATTATTGACGTACAAAAGGAACAAATGATTTTTCCTTTGCACACAAAACCCCGCTTCTAGAACTACACTTTTACTAATTGAAAAGTTTTGTTAATGATAAGCGTCGTATAACACAGATGGAACTCTAACAGAAAAGGAGCTCAGACTGCACCGTTTTTCGAATGTTCAATATATTAAATTCAATATTCTTTTTTTTTAATTTATTATTAACGATAGTCAGAAATATTTTTTAGCCCAAGTTTTTCATTAAATTTCCTCTAACTGGAAAATATTTGTTGTGACTGTCAATTATATATTTGAAAAAATGAACTCCTCAAGACGTCCACTATTAGCGCTGCTGAGATAAATGCAAATATATCATTGCTACATCAATTTTTGCATTGACTTTTAGTATTCTTTTTAGGCATATTTGGTAAAATTCAGTTTTGTAGACGTACTTAGTTTTATTCCAGTAACAGTTTTCCCTTATTTCTTGGATCAAGTTCGGGGTTAACTTCGTGTAAAATATTTACACTGAATCAGTGAATTTTGAAGTTAGATTTTTCATCAAACAAATTAGACGTAAATTGGAGACTCAAATTTTTTAAAGAAATGTTCAAGTTGGAACATCTGAACGTTCAGTGTGAATTGGATGGTCATAATTTTAATAAAGTAAAAATTTCCAATTTACATCAAGCATTCATAGAAAAGTTTCAAAAAACTATTCATCAATTTGTATTGAAATCGTACATATGAATGAGAACAAATAATGAAGTGTTGTGTGCCCTGAGGGGTACTACAGGTGCAGAGATGCGGCACCTGCGCCTGAAGTTACGAATTACAGAGAGAGAGAGAGAGAAAGAAAGAGAGAGACAGAGAGAGAGAGAGTGAGAGAGAGAGAGAGGCTCACCCGACGGTGTAATCTCGTGAGCAGCTTAGAGGCTTTTAAAATCTTACTATGGATGACGTCACGTACGTAGGGGCAAGACGTGAGGCTTGTAAACATTTCGCATCATTTTACCGCGCGAGTAGTAAACGAACATCTTTTTAGTCTTGTGTTTTCACTAAGTTCATGTTTAATTTGAGTAGCCAGATGAGGTAAAGATGAAAAGTCACAAAAATATACTCGTCTGCTTTGGAATATCGACAGCTGTTGCAAGCTATGGTTTGTAATAGAACTATGAATATAGTATATATGAATATAATTTGTATTCTGTGAACTATTCTGGAGTACGTATTTTGAATAGTTTATCTACTTTGTCAAGTACTTCTACCACAAGGAGCTGAATTGAAGGGATTCAGGTGAAAAGGGGAACTTAGCTAATGAAGCGTTCGAGTGCTACTGTGTATCCTGGTTATCGACCTCGTAATTCGAGAGCTGACTTCAAGTGTGTACGGCAGGAAAGATCGCTGGGAGGCGAGTAAGCCTCATGGTACTTTACTCAGAGCACTAAAATGCCTACTGTCTCTGACTCCTGGTTAGACTTAAGATTATTCCGAGTATGCACTTTGAGCTCAAGAAATATCTGTAGCGACTCTGCAGTGATGAGGAAGGAACCTTCTCTTACATTCGTAGCCGTACATACGTCGATATTTCTTAGCATGATATACTTTTTACCTCTCAACTTTGAGCGATTTTAACCTTCAACTTCATAAAAAAACAACCTATCCAACTTTCAAAACTTTAATTAAGAAGAATTTGACAAATTAAATTTTTTTATATAGACGTATAAAAAACAGTAGTTTCCGAGGTGACAGAGCCTTGTACTGTATATTTTTGAGTGAACTTATAGATTTCTCTCTTACAGAGAGTTGTTGGGTCTGCAAATTGCCTTTTCTGTCTCTGATGCATCACACCGTCACGCCACTCCGCACCCTCGGCGGTGCCCTGGCCTCCTACTTCGAGCCTCTAGACGCCCGCCAGCAGCTAAAAAGACCGTCATAAATCCTTGGAATTGTAGTGTCTTTCAATGTGATTTATCTTATAGTTAATGATACTGTGAAACTTACACTTTTAGCCAAAGATTTCCGCATGCACGATACTAGCAATTTGTGACCTTATAAGATTAACCACACTACGGCAGGAATTTCTAGTAGATAGAATATGTTCCTTCAAGTTCATTCCAATCAAAATATATTCGTTTCGTTCTTATAGCTGCCGAATATTTACCATTATTCATTTTGTACTTGGTAGAAAAGTCCTTAATTTCCAAAAATTACAAACTGAAAAAATAACGAGCTCGTTCTAGGAGCGATTTAAGCCATACCAGATACCATTCTATCACACATGCGCAGCCAGGTTTGACAGCGCTGATCCTTGATATTCTGTGAACTAAAACCAAGCCAGTGAGACTTTAATTAAAACAATGCATGCCTTATGTCTGTGTTTGCCGAACAACTACACGGAGTTTCATGAAAACACGACAGTTTATCAGTTGGACCAGGTGTGCCAAATTGTGTACATTAAAGTTTTTCCTTTCCTGCTCGCCCTGACAGTGGTGACGAACTCTGTGAATGCTGTGGTACTCATCAGGGTGCAAATGAAGCACTCGCCCACGCCCTCCAGACTTTATCTGTTCTGGTTGGCTGTGACACATTGTCTTACTTGCATTCCTATTTTCGTAGGAGCTTCCGTACGGCAACGTACACAATTGTCGAGAGCGTGGGCTTTCTATTTTGCACACATCGAAGTTCCATTTTACAATTCACTCAACTGCACTTGCATTTTTATCGTCGTCGGGTTGTCCGTTGACAGATATATGGCTATGATCGATTTGCATAAATATTCCTCCTTAAAAGAATTTAGAAACGTACCAAGGAGAATTTTCTTAGCGTTTATCTGCCCTTTAATTATCTATTTACCTATGTGCTTCGTATTTGTTACAAAAAGAAATGAATTCAGTGACACCTGGAGAATATCGACGAAAGACAGTCCTGTTTTCTCGAACAATATTTGGAAGGCTTGGGCCACTTTCTCTCAGATTCTTCACAGACTTTTCCCTGCCTTCGCATTGACTTTGATTAACGCAAGGTTGCTTTATGCTCTGAAGAAAGTACGGAAAAATCGCACAAAAATGCACAAACGAAGTCTTTATCGCTCGCGGAGGGACGGACAGCTTGTTTATATTTTGTTTGCACTCACGGTAATCTTTATAATCACTTGTGTGCCTTCAGGCATTTTATACATTCTGTACGTGGTCACAGATGCGGTGTGTGAGATAAACCCGACGGAAGAAATCCTTCGCGGCGTTGCCAACATTCTCGAGATGGCAGGTTACTCGTGCGACTTTTTCCTGTATTTCTTAATAAATCGAGAGTATCGTAAGGAACTGAGCGCAATTTACAAGGCTGTTGCTAAGCCCTTTAAGACTGAGGCAGCACCAGCCAGTGGTGGAAATCCAGACTCTTTTACGGCTACAAATGAACACTAGATCAAACTTTAAATACTTCAATCATACTGGGAAATAAGACTGACATATTTTGTATTAAGTAGATGAATTTTTCCAACCATCGTTTCAGCCATGTTGACAACTGTAACATGGAAATCGGTCGGGTAGTTAATTGATGTGAATTTCCAATGGCTGTTTACCTTTTCCGCTCGTCGGTCCATCCGTCACATTCTCTTGAATGAAATAAGAGAAAATTGAATATCAGTATTACAAGGAGACGGCCGAGGTCCAGTTTGTCAATCTGTTGTGTTTCTAGAATTCCCTTTAATTTTCTCCCTATTTTTTTGAAACATTATGAAAAACAATTGCTGAACGCACCCATTACACTTGTACCGTATAATTTTATTTCTGATAAGCAATCAGGAATAAAATATTTATAAATACGAGTAAAAGTATTTTACAATTATTTATAATACTTGTAAAATCAATACACAGTAAAACTGTGCATTGGTAAGCACATTACACCCGCTGGTGTTCTGGAGATTGCATCACCAATAACACACCCAGAATGTATAGTGTATGCAGTACCTCTGTTTAAGGTGACGCAGTTGCGATTGCTTAACACCGTATTTGGCAAACATTCCATGCCAAGAATGGAGTAACACCTCGGCTGGTAATGAGACGTGATTGATTGAACGCTTCTGTTGACCATAATCGGAGAGCATCGTTTCTTTGTTCACTCGAAACGTCTAGCGAAACTGTTACTCGCCGTAAGCTCACCGGACAATAAATTAGTCGCATGCTACTCACATGGTGTAGGACCTTCCCGAACACGAATAACGACGGTAATTCTGCGCGACATTGAGTCAGCAGTGTCCTAATGTACACTTGGTCGATTTTAAATCATTCTTGCATCAACTGATCTTGTAGAGCAATCGCAGTACGCGAACGATCTTCTCGACGTCTAACTTGTCGTTTAAGGTGGTCGCACAATTTTTTTCCTTTTGTTCATGTCTGGGGACTTAGCTGGTCAATTTAAATGCCTGACATATCCTGAATGCCTGTCACGCCTATTGATGACAGTTCTGGCCCGATGTACCCGGCAGTTGTCATCCTCGAATGGAGTTTAAAAAAGAATAGGTGTCTAATTTTTTGTCTGTAGAGCTTATGACGAGTTCTATAAAACCGTCCTGTACTAGTACCGATAATGACGATCTTTCGGGTTGAAAGTCTATGATGGTCATTTGTCAGAGTAAAACTTCAAATAAAAATCTCGAACTGCAATCTTTTCAAAAGTCACGAGCTTTCTAAAGTGTTCAACAACTGCTATTTCGTTAACATTGTATAGGAAAATCAATCTGAATCGTTGAATGAAAAAAAAACAGAAATAATAATAACTCAAGATATCAACTAATTATTAACGTTTACATAACGAATTATTTTACTGAAAACAATAATGAATTTAAAAAATAGTGTATGCTTATGAGTACTGAACAAATTCTCATCAGCTTGTGTCCATCAACTTTAATGAAATGTAATTCTTCTTTAAAACGTGAATCACCTTTCATTTTTCAGATGTGAAAACAAACACTAATGGGCCCGAAATTCAACCGTAAATCGCGGCCGATATAGGCTGAAGTGAGTGTAATATACATACGAGTAAACATATTGACGAGTACATTGTTGAGTGTAATAATTGAGTGTCAGAAATACTTTAACTGAGAAGCAGTAATTGTTATAATCCGTTTACGAGTTGTGCTTATTCTTTCGCCTAAACGTTTGTTGTTGTGGCTCAACCCACAATTTTAAACGGAGAAAAACGTACTCTTTGCATATTTGTTCAATAAATAAATAAGATCGTGAATAAATGAACAATGAAAAATGTTCACATCGCTGTAACTTGAAAGCCTAAACTTGAGATTCCAAGTTCATTTCAAATACTCAGACGTGAATATACTCTCTGTAGACTGGCAGCTTAACGCGACCGATGATATAAGCATATGAGTCATGAATTTATTCATCTTATGCAGAAACAGGAAATATGAGTCAAAGTTCAGAATTCTAAAAAGAATCTATGCAAACTGTCACCAGGGCACCGGGCAAACTATGGTTCAAATACGAGTACAAGAACCTATTCTTAAATTCAACTGTCACGTCTTCGGGAAGTGTAGATAGTCAGAGCTATCTTCCCTTGTTCAAGTAAAACTCAGCTGCACTGCACAACCTGAGTTCAGTAAAACTCAGCTGCACTACACAACCAACCTGAGCTCAGTAAAACTCAGCTGCATTTCACAACCACTGTTCAGTAAAACTCAGCTGCATTTTTATCGACAAATAATGTTGACAAAATATACAATCCTCTACGCAACCTAAACCGGTCGTTGGCCTATGCATTATTTCACACGGGAATTTAAATCAAAGTCCTGAATCTTTTCTTCGCCTCCACTGAGTGTCTCCACGATGAATTTACAGCACCATCCCAAAACCAGCGTCGACTTTGAATTCACAATGTGTTCTCCTCTGTAAAAGACCTCGTAGATATTTGTAGGAAAACGAACATTTTTTCTTTGCACATTTTGTAGAGTTTCGTAAGCCATTAAACGTTTAAATCGCTGGCGTACAATTTTTCTCCTTTTTTCTTCAATTTTTTCCTCGAATTTGTATTCGTGTGCTCCCCAGGTTTTCCTTTCCTACTGCACGCAAACTTTTTAAAGAGGTAACAGAAGTGCGACCAGTAGAACGCACATCATTACGAATAACGTTTTTTACGGCGGCCCCGCAGAAATGATGCGCAGGTGAGGAAGGAATGTCTGCTGGACGTCTTGCAGCAGACCATACCGGAGACTACTGGTTAGTTCGAAACTCTTTGTCCCCATACAATGTGATCTAAAACGAGAAGGGACCATTCAGTATGCACTATAGAGAGCGGGAACTCTATGCACAAGGTGCGTTCCCTCACAGAATCCCTGCGCATAGAAAAAGCAAATTAAAAATGCTGCTGAAGAAAAGACAACAACGAGATATAGAAGAAGGTGTGATAATAGATGGAAGCAAAGTTGGCCTGAAGGATAAAAGTCCCGACGGCTTATCAAAAGTAAAGTAACGCAACTGTGCTTCTCTGGGGACGCCAGTCCTCATCGCGTATGATGGACGATCCTAACCAACTCAAGCCTATTTCCTGAATTGTGCCCCCTGGAGGGCACTACACAGCAGCTGCCGCTCTGCCAACAACTGTGTAACACGACCGGGACCGAGCGATTCCCAGTCGTCGCACAGAACGCTGCTGGTTCGCTCTGATAGGTTTCCCAAACTGACAATTGATTGTGGTGAATAATTTTATTTGAAAAAAATCGGTACTTTCATGTAGCTGTAGCTCAGTTCACCAGCTTGTACCAAAATATTGAAGCAGTTCAAGTGTATGGCTGTTCATAAAATATGTATATTGTGAGCTAAAGAGAGAGCTAAGTAAAGGTATGTAGCAATGACATTGTATCTATTCAGTGCTGCCAGGAATGAAAATGTTGAATGTTGTATTGATCCTTCGGTATAAGTTCTTACAAGCTGTTTAAAATTTACTGGAATTTTTTTTTCAAACACTTACTGTTTCTCTTTCAAATTTGATCTTAGAGAATAGCTACTGAAAACGTGGAAGGATGCTCTCTATAAGTAATGAATTCGTACAACACACCTATGATGCCGCAAAAATTTCCTGTATTTTTGTTCGTCAACCCTGACTGAAACTTGTATTATACGACACTATAGGGTCATTATATCTTTAAAAATGACGGTAAGTCTCATGTGAAGTTATATAATTTTCTGTATCATCGATACGGAATGTGTACCCGAGAATCTGGATCCGTGCAGCTTTGCCAACCTAATTTTTTTTTTTTGCGTAAATAAATGGTCACGCTCACAAAAATATGTATCAACTTGGATTATTATTATTATATACTAGACAACTCGTGACCCGTTGGGTCAAATAAAATTCATCAAAATCAAATCGTA
>VOMN01016661.1:0-50742 GCA_014899125.1 Orchestia grillus | reverse complement strand
TGACAGCACGACATGTCGGTGAGGCCCTGGTGACAGCACGCTATGTCGATGAGGCCCTGGTGACAGTACGACGTGTCGGTGAGGCCCTGGTGACAGCACGACATGTCGGTGAGGCCCTGGTGACCATGACGTGAGGTGTCCAGGCTAGCAGGTGTGGAGCAGCTGTTGCAGCAGCTGCAACCACAGCCTCTGCTTCATTAGCAGTTGTTGCGCCCGACATTGAGTGGAAGAGACCAGACTGCCAGCGTCGACAGAGAGAGCAGTTGTATGATCAGCTTATTCGTGGAAGCTTGAACGACAGAAATTTTCATATGCAGAAGTTACGAATTTTCTCATTCGCAAATACGGCGAATTGAGAAGGTGCACAAAATTCCTCCTTAGAATTTCTTTTTCCAAAGAGTAGCTGCTGATGAAAGAAAAGATTTTAATAAATGATTATTGTTCATCCTGAGCTCTGTCGTGCCGCAGCCCTCCGACTCAGACGTGGCCGATGCGGTTTTGGCGCTGACGAGCGACACTCCGTGCGACTGTGGCAGTGTTCTGCATTACCGGCTCAGTTTTGGGATTATAAATGATTCTAAATGTGACTCCAATTTGTTGATTTAATGTTTGCTATAATCTATTGTGATGGGACTGGTAAATCGTCCCTCGTTTTTTACGGAATACACAGTAGAGCTTTATTCCATTAGAAGTCTGCGTCAGCAGTGGTACCATGAAGCACGTGTTGGCTCTGCGGTAGAGAGGCTACTGAGTTATTTTCCAAAAAAACTACGCTGCTAGAAAATGTAAAATAGTTTGAACGCCTGCTTAGATGTCCATAACTGAGTGAATAGAGCTTGGAAGGAGAAGCAAATGTCAAGGTAAAATATTCTGTTTTATTCACAAGGCACTTTCAGGAAGCACTAAAGGCAGCTCCTTTAAGTAGTAATGACAAGAATAACATACATAACGAACAAAACCATAGACAAGCAAAAACACATGACATGAAAATACACGAATGGCTGACTGGAGTCATAAGTAAATGAAGGAATAGTTAGCACTTACCTACAAAGTTTCTTAATAGCATTAGACCTCGAGGCATGGGAATTACTTATAAAGCGTTTTCCACCGTTTTTCTTGACGCTCATACCGCACATAGAAATTCCATATCATCCCCTTTCATGATCCTCTATAGGTCCATAACATTGATTATCAGAGACTCACACAATTCACAATATTTGAAGATTATTGCTGCCTCTGAACGCCTTTCGACCTTCCAATGGCCAAACCACCAATGTTCCTATGCCAATTCGCCAACGATCAGTCTATTGAAGCCTTGATAGGCTTAAATAGTCAGTTTACAACTCATCCAATTCCAGAACTTCAATGATGAATTTAACGTAGTCTTAATGAGCTCTAAAAATTAGCTGCGTAGTCTTGGTGACTGCCCAGGTGGCAGTCGCATGCTGCTCAAAATGTCTTGTTAACTTGGGCGTTTTCGGACGCGTAGCGTCAAAAATGCATCCTTCACGCCAAGAAATCAAGATTCAATTATATTTGAAGTAATGAAACTGTCAAGTAACTTTGATAATCTTTGAATATTTGTCAACATAGTCCTGCATATTTTTTCGAGCAATTCTTTGCACAAAACAATCAAAGTAGATATCGTCCTCGTAGTGTGAACGAACATTGTGTTTAGAATTTATAATCTCTTTTCTAGTTTTGTTATAATCAGTACAACGTTCGTTAAGAGAAAATTGACAACTTTGATAGAAAAACAATGAAGATTTACTCAAAAATAAAGGGGTTAAACCTCACTTTCCAGTTAAGAATAAAATTTACCAACAGTCGCGTCTAGGTTTGCACTCCTAGGCGTCCGAATCGTGAGCGAATGTGAAAACCGCTCTCATTTCGTGGTCATACTTTACTCTTTAGCAACCAAAAGGAAATAACTGTCCCGTTCCGTAAGGATATTTTTCATTTTTTGTGAAAGCTAAATGCAGGCAGTCATTTTGTTGATATATACAAGGCTACAAGTAGTTTCTCGTACGATGCTAAATGTTGCCTCATCACAAAAACAATTTAATCGTTATGAGAGTTAAGCGATTGTGAAGAGTAGGTAACCCATTTGTTCACTTTCACCCTAGCTTCCATGCAGAATTTTCGCACTGAAGTGAGAGCACAAGGCGCGAGGTAAGATTGAGGCGATGGCAGAGCCTCTACCGTTGCCAGGAAATTTGATGCGGTCATCCTGCGAGCGGCGTGGCCGAGCGAGGGGAGAGAGAGAGATGCAGCTATCCTGATAATATTATCTTGAAATAACAATTCAACACTGAAAGAATTAAATAATGAAGTGAATGAGTATAATTTTGTTTTGTTTTGTTTATTGTTTTCAACTTTGAAGGAGTAAAATTACCTGAATTAATAGCAGGTCTAGGGTGAAATTGAGGACGCTCGCTTCTATATAAAATGCTGAGATTGACATTAGAGAAAGTATTATCATCAAAACATGTTTTCCCATAGTCAAGCAAGCTATGTCCAATGGTTGAATTAGGCGTTTTAAAACGAATTCTACCGCATCAAGACAAATTCAATCACTGAAGGAATCCATTATCCACTCGAAGCTAACACTACGTTTAAATTTCCCTAAAAGATCAGATAAATTCATACATAAGATACCATTTAAGAACTGCGCCGCGGCTTTGAGTTTTGGAACATTTGCGAAGGTTAACGCCAGTAAAAAGCAAAGCAAAACTAAGACATTTTTGTGAGACTACTAAGCGTGGCCTCAGAAATACGGCGTGGCCATTGGTGGTCTGGAAGATCGATTGGGAATATCACAACTCATAAACTGGATGCGGTTGCGAGGAAGCAATGGACACAATCATGGGAGAGTAGAGTGGAGTCTTGGAACGTCATTTGTAGTGACAGGTGCTCGAGGCCATTAAGAATAATCCTTGCTATAGGAAGATGCCTCGAGGGTATGCTCGGCGTGACCGACAAGCGCAGCAAAGGCCATACAACTGGACTGGAAGCTCCTGAGGTTGAGGAGGTTGAGGTGCTGCCGAGGCTGGTGGGGTTGAGGCACTGTCAGGACGGGTTTGGTTGAGCGTGTACCAGAGCTGGTGAGGTTGAGTCCTACAACGACGCCGCCCAGGAGATCCAGTCGGCTGTGTAGGCGACTCTGTGGTATATTCCTGCACGATATACGTGGTCAAGGTGTGTAATCTTCGCACCTTGCTGCAAGGTGGCACAGAAAAGATGGAAAGTTCCATCCTTTCTGTTTATTAGATAGAACAACACAAAGCCATATTCGATTCAGTAGTGCTCGCGGTAATTATTTTAACACGTTCTTACTTGCATAAAAAACGGAAAAATTGAATACACACAAATTTTATTCGTGTAAAAATTGCCTTTCAGTCTTTAATTTAAATACGCCCGTTCTGTCTTCCCCACTCAGTATTTCGCATAGGAGCTCCGAAAGTTTTTAGAAAGTTCAAATGTTCTTTCAAAATGTCATTATAGCAATAGTCATGAAGATGTATTTACCCAAGAATATAATTAATTGCAATCTATACTACAACAAATGCTGTGTCTATCCATCCCCCACACATTTCGGTATTACATAGAAGAAATTTGAATATTAGTATTGAATAAACGAAAATTCAGCTCAGTTTCCATCAATTATGATCTATTCTGTACCATAGATTTTTCTTCCAATTAGCTCAAAATAATAAAAGAGTATTTATTTTCGTATCTGTTAAACCATTTTATTATTATCTCTAGCGAACAATCTAAAATAATATGTTTATACACATAAAGTGCTTGGAAACTCTACTTTAGTTTCCAAATGCCGTCCACTCCGTATCCACTCTTCGGAGCACATTATTTTCACGCAACTTACTTGGCCTGTTAAGTAAAATCCCTAATGAGTGGAGTCCTTCCTAGGATAGAAGCTGATGAAATTAATCAAGAAGGATGACGTAAAAGTTTCAATATTGAATTTCGCAAAGCTGCTTAGTGTTACTCGACGACGAAATGTTCGATTTACCTTGATATTTCTCATGAAAATACTCAAAAATTTATTCAACTAGTGTAAAGATCTACGTGAGATTGTACGGGGATAATCAAAATACCTGTGAATATTCGTGGGAGGATCATCGCTAATTGAAACATTGTTAGACCTTAGTTGCAACATTTGTTCGTAGTGATTGGGGCGCAGCACACAACTTGTCTATCGTCTTCTGTGTTGTACACGTCTGTCGCCAGTCAGCGTTTCAATGGTCTGGGTCCCATAACGCGTTACATTACAAACTTGATAATTGCTGGGCTCAGTATTCATAGTGTTAATTATGGTCTCTTTGTTTTCTAGGTATTACTCTCTAGCACATCTCTTCCCTGATCCGAACTTGGGACTTTTGTACAACTTAAGTTATTTGCCCACTTACTTTAGATTCGCTGAGGTATCGCAGGGCTGTAAATCTTCCCTTATTAAAGTTAGAGTTATTGTTTCCCAATTGTCATTGCCTATTATCATTAATATATTTGTATCTGTGTGTCTTTTGTTTCCTCCGTGAGGAAAGTTCATTCTTATGAACCAAATGGCGGAGGGAGTCCTATCAACTGGAGTACACAGACGTTGGGCAAACCATTTTAATTTTGATTCAACGCGCTTACAAGACGTCCTGCAGCTTCTAACGAAGACAGTTTTGCAATGCCCATAAGCCCCTAAACAAAAGCCAAGAAAAGAGCTCGTCTAAGAGTGGCATTGCGTGAAAAATTGCTGAAAGATCAACTACATTCTATTAGTTCATTGGCAGTACTAGTAGCAAAGATAGCCCGCTTCAGCCACGAGAGACGTTGCCGTACCAGGAGAAATTGATTTACCGTATAATGTTGTACGTAAATTTAAGTGCGTTTTAGTGACGAGTTTTTAAATGGTTAATTTATCTTGAAACTGTCTATACAAGTGAAAAGTGCCATTAACATATATAAAGATAGCAGCGCACCAGTAACTCGGACTATGTGGCATCGAAAGAAAAGAGACCATTTAATACAGGCTATAGAGAACAGGGGGATTTGTGCACATGGTGTGTTCCCACACAGGATCCTCTGGGCATAGAAAAAGCAAGTTAAGGATAAAAAGGAAGAACCTACAAAAAGAGATACCGAAGAAAATATGAAAATTTATTGCAAGAGCAAAGTGGGTACGAAAGATAGAAGTCCAGAAAACCTATCTCTGGCTAGGTAATCTAACGGTCCCCACCTTGGATCACCAGTCCCCCTAGCATACATCAGACAAACCTAAGTAACTTAAGCCCTGTAACCTATCCTATGCCCACTGAAGGGTATTAGTCTATCACCTAAGGTTTGGGCTCTTAAAATGAACGCGTTTTCAAGACAAGTAACAATTTTTGCGCGGAATAATGGAAGATAACCGCTCAACACAATTGAATATAACTTTATGTGACTTTATGTTTTACCATTTCAGTACTATCCCTTGTGAAGAAAGACAGAAAAAAAGTACTTATAAATCAAATGCACTAGAAACTGTTCATGAGTGGCTATAATGCCTTCCACTAACGTCCCGAGGATTTGTATCGAATTCTTCATGCTGGCCCACCAATTATTTTCCTATCCATGAATACACTGTGTGCTTGGTTAGTCTCTCCGACTCCATATAAGTGTTTCATAAAAAATATTACTGCAAGCCGCGCTGATGAGCGACATTGTCGTAGATAGGGGGCTGAACATCGCATCTTAAATTAACGTGATTTAAAGGATATTTAGTTATAATTTTATAGAAAACGACATGACCGCATTTTAGTTTAAAAAGTTTGGTTATGAATGGTTAATTTCGAAGGAAACGATGATGAGCATTTGTGATAAGTTCTATGCTTAGCTGGGGAAATACCATTCATTTTAAAAATAAACTAAGGTAATTCCTATTGTTTTCGACTGGGCGCGTGTACTTGTACATATCAAAACCTCCCTATTATAATTTTATATAAGTGTAATATATGTAGGCATATTAGAGAACTACTTCAAGAAATCACTCCACCCTCTCAAAGTCAATGCCATAAATGTTCATTCTTTATTAAAATTTGAGGTATGAGCTTAGCTTTTTTAGTTCAAACCAAAGAAATAAACGAGACTAAGTTAAAACTTCACCCAAGAGTTATCCCGTACACCAGAATCGCCGTTCATACTACACCAGCAACTTACAAAATTCGAAGCACCTTTCCTTTTCTAAAACAACGTCCTTACAGTTGGCACCAGCGACCGGTAGCCTGGAGAGTACCAGAGTACAGTCGAAGCCAGTACCGGCACCCAGGTGTATACCAGAGTGCAGTTGACGCGATGAAGTCTAACAAAAATTCAAAGCTTGCTGAGTAAGTTTTGTTACAGAGTAGCTCAACTTCGGCCACCCAACACAACGTAAGTTTCGTTATTCCGTAACAAAACAACCCCGTAAGTTTTATAGTTATATTGGAATTCATCGCTCCAACTGCTCTCTGGTACTTCCCAGGCTGCCGGTATCTGGCTCCAACTATACTCTGGTACTCACAAGGCTGCCGGTCTTTGGCTCCAACTGTACTCTGGTACTCACAAGGCTGCCGGTAGCTGGCTCCTACAGTACTCTGGTACTCACNCCGGTCTGAGGCGCCAACTGTACTTTGGTACTCACCAGGCTGCCGGTCTGAGGCGCCAACTGTACTCTGGGACTCACCAGGCTGCCGGTCTCTAGCGCAAGAGTAGCCGGCGGAGACGATGCCGGCGAGATACCACCTGCCATGGATCTGCATGTTGAGGGGACCTCCAGAGTCTCCTTGGCACGAGTCTTTGCCTCCGTTCGTGTACCTGGGCAGCGTCGTCGTCTTATTCAAACATCACAAAATGTTTCACTGAAATTTCTCTATACATAAGGTAATGCATTACCATGATAATGTGGCGTATTGAAGAGCATATTTCGAATACATAGTCACCGCGCGGATTCACAGTACTCAAGAAACGCCGATATTCATCACACATTATGAAGTAATTTCTCTACATACCTCATCATCTGCCAGACTCATCCAGCACACACATCATGCGTCAGACTCGTCCAGCACACACATCATACTCCAGACACACCCAGCACACACATCATGTGCCGGACTCACCCGGCACACATCATCTCCTCGTGGATAATGACATTGATGCCCTTTTGCCTGTGCCAAGACTCGCAGAGTTGGGAGTCGATAACAGGCACGTCCACCACCTGAAGCGTCTTGGGCCGCAAGCGGGACCCTGGAAAGCGTTGTCACTCAGTGCTAACTGATGCCAAGCAACTCAGTGCTAACTGATGCCAAGCAACTCAGTGCTAACTGATGTAAAGCCTCTCAGTGCTAACTGATGCCAAGCCACTCAGTGCTAACTGATGCCAAGCCACTCAGTGCTAACTGATGCTAAGCCACTCAGTGCTAACTGATGCCAAGTCACTCAGTGCTAACTGAAGCCAAGCCACTCAGTGCTAACTGATGTAAAGCCTCTCAGTGCCAACTGATGTCAAACCACGCAGTGCTAACTGACACCTTGCCACTCAGTGCTAAATAATGCCTTGTGACTCGTATCCTACTTTCAAATAAGACTGCAATCAGGAATTAATTGTTTTTGTTTCTAGGTTTTACGTTCAAATAAAATGAGAGTCCTTTTCGATCCATACGTAAGGATTTTAATGGCCAAATCGGCATCATTTTTTTAGACAATCTAGTAGAAAATTGTCTTAGCTAACTTACAAGCATGCACGTCGAAATAAAGAAAGTGAAGAAAGACACAGCTACCACGTATTACAGTCTTCTATGGCTACTATTGGAGAACAGAAATTATCTACAAAATCTTCCTTAGCAACAATAACTTCCATACGAACATGTCAGCAATTTATAGGCAAACCGATAATGCATACATTTGTCTCCCTTCATTACAATCATTACTGGGCACGAGTAAGACTTATTTCTTCTTAGTGCATGAGAACAACACAGCTCACATCACAGTTGCGGGCGACATCGCAAAATAAAGTAAAAAGAAACCAAAAATTCAAGCCCGAGTATGCCAGACCCGACCAGGCCGGGGCCAGACCTGCTTGCAGCGCTCCCCAGCCGGCAGCCCAGCCAAAATGACCCAGAAAATCGGTGCCCTTCTCCGGCAAGCAGATGGGCTGGATGTGAGGCTCGTAGTGCACAGGCACCTCCAGCCGGATGACGGCCACGTCGTAGCGGTCAGCCTGAGGGGTGAACTTGAAGCGGGGGTGCACCTGCACACGACGGTGGGGTGTCATCAAGTGGGTGTTTAAACTGCCGCTAATGCACTGATCTCTTTAGTCCTACGTCATGCGCGTGTCTGTTCCATGGTTGATCTTCTCAGTCATCGAAAACGCCTACCAGTAACCCGTAACTCCATGGCTGATCTCCATCATCGAAAATGCTCACCAGTGACGCGCGACTATAGAAATCAGCCATGGAATTCACACGTGTATGATATGGGACTGATGCCCGCGCATGAAGGTAGACTGTTGAGACATCTCCATGTCAGTCGCTTGCCATTTCGATGGCTAAGCTCTTCATTCACGCGCCACTGGTGAGAGTTTTTGATGACTCAAAAGACCAGTCAAACGTAATGAAAAATTAAGCTTTAATACGTGAGATCGGCAGTTTAATGCATGTGTCAATGAATGCAAGGCTCAAGGGCTCAAGATTACTCCTTGTCATGAATTGTGCATCTCATTCTTTAATGAAAGAGACCGGCACTTTCATGCATGTGTGTTGAATGCAAGGCAAAGCTCAAAATCACTTCGTCTGTTAAAACGTAAGCGACCTTGCGCTGGAATACATTGTAGTACTATTTGATAGATATTTCACTATCTGCTGAGATCTGAACAAGCGAAACAATGGCTTCAGGATTGCCTGAAGCAGAAGCTTATTTGGGCAGGAGTTGGCTATAAAAAGTCCTCCCACGTGTTCCAGATGACCGATCGAGATGCTCTTACAAAATTTTCGCCCAACTTCTCAAATGTCAGCCCCCCAATCAACACAAGGCTATTTGTTGAGTATCTATACCTTAGATTATCCGTAAAAATGTCCGTTGATGTCAGTAGTAAAATGTAGGTAAAACTAACTATCAGACACGTATAGTTTAATATACAGCACCGGGACACAAGTATTTGCACGACTATTTTTGATGTATTTTGAGAATTTTAAGCTCTGGTTTGTGGTAAAGCATACAGGTAGCTCAGAAAACGTATATTTTCCAGAATATTAAAACGGAACAGAATAAAATTTAGTGACCACCGGAAAATCAACTGGGTAAAAAATGTATGGGACAAAAGTATTTTGGCCACAATTAAAACTAAGTTTTTAGTATTTACTGGCGTGACATTTATCTACAATAAATGTAGGAGACGATTATTGTAAGTGAAAACTAACTTTTGACATTCCGTTTGTGGTATCTCGTCCCATTCTTGCTTGAAGATAATCCTCAAACCATCAAGGTTCTACGAACCTCTTTTGTGCAGAGCGGTTTTGAATATTCGCCTCAAATTTTCAATGGTATAGAGGCCAGGCGATTGGCTAGGCCATGAAAAAAACGTAAATTTTCTTATTTGCGAACTATTTTTTTGTTAATATCGCCGTATGCTTGGGGTCATTGTCGTGCTGAAAGATCCTCCTGCACCGGCCATAGAATTTTCCTGCGCTCGGATGCAGTTTCTGCTCCAGTACTTGCCTGTACGTGGAACCATCCATTTTTCTATCAATTTTGTGGAGTTCACCCACACCATGAACAGTAAAACAGTCCCACACTATAACACACTACTACCTCAACGCTTAAAGGTAGGGTTGGTGTCCTTGGGATCATAGGCAGTCTCTCTTTTCTTTGAAACATAAGCGTCGTTTCGTCCAAAAAGTTAAATTTTGGTCTCTTCTGACCATACAACCCGTTCCCAAAACTCAATTCCTCGGTCAAGATGGTCTTTGATAAACGTTAAACGGTTCTTCCCCTGGTTTCTTGTAAGAAGAGCAGTTCTGCGCGGAGAGAAGGCATGTAGACCATTTCAAAGCAATTCTCTAGTAACCCTTTTTCGACTGACGAAAACTCCTCTTAACTCCAGTTATTTTGTAGCTGTGTACGGGTTGCCAAGGGCTCATTCGTCACCTTAAGCAGCATGTAGCGTCGACAGCGGCCCGTGATCTAAAGAGGAGCTCCAACTCTTGGCAAATTGGAGACTGCCCCAGTCTCTTGATACTTCGAACTATTGCCTTAGCAGTTGAGGGAAGAACCATGACACGTTCGGCCGTTTGCCTATAGGCTAATCCTTCGTTACGAAGCTGAATTATTTGCTTTCGAATAGCTGCGGGTATTTCTTTGACTTTCAGCATTTTATTCACTGAGCATCCATCTTTACCAAAATCTGGATATGTAATGATTGTGTTGATCGTAGTTTGTTTACATTACATAAGCTTTTGACAGTTTCTGGAAGCTTTATAAAAAAATTCAATCAAAATACTCAAATTGTGCAAAAATAACAATGATTTTACAAGATATCAATTTTGGTCCCATAATTTTGCCCACGTACATATTTTTTGCTTACTTGATTTTCTGACTGACAAATTTTTTTCTGTTTTAGTTTATACTCTAACAAATGTATGTCCTCTAAAATACCGATACTCTTTACCCCAAATCAGGGTTCGAAATTTTCAAAATACATCAGAGATAAAGTTGTTCAAATACGTGTGTCCAGGTACTGTAAATAAAGCATTAAACACCAGCTATGGATATACAGGCCTGGTTATCGGCCGCTGATGTTTCAAGAATTAAATAAGAGTGAAAGAACCTCATTTATCAAGATCCATTACTGCATAATATTCCCATGGTCCTCTACTACTCATACGAGGGGTTGTCCCCCAGAAGGGCTAACACGCAGCAAGTTAGTCTTGCGCTCATTTCGCAAATACAAGAGAATCTCCACCTTGATGTCGCTCGCACGGTACACCCTGGCCGGCAGGGGCTCCTGGTCCGAGTTGAGGATGTAGTCGCCCAGGGTGACCCGGATCTGACTCGCTCGAGCTCTGAAATGACAATTGACAAGTAATTTCTGCCTTGCTGCCTCAGTCACTGCATACGAGAAGCTTTTTCTTGAAATTGTGGAGCCTAGGCTGTGGCAAACGCTGCCTTATTTGCATTGACTTAAAAATACGTGAGATGTGTTGTTTACACGATGTGATTAGTGTATGGAATACAGTAAGCAAGCCGTTCTCAATGAATTTTTTTTCTTTTGACAATGCCAGTCTTTAAACATGTGAGGGAGGTTCCCACAAATACCTTACATTTTCCCTGATCGTTTGCCTTCAAACAACATGCCTGAGAGTCTGCTCAACACAGTTTCAGAACTGCCTGACAGTCTGATCAGCACAGTTTCAGACATGCCTGAGAGTCTGATCAGCACAGTTTCAGACATGCCTGAGAGTCTGATCAGCGCAGTTTCAGACATGCCTGAGAGTCTGCTCAGCACAGTTTCAGACATGCCTAAGCCCCCTCACCTCGCCACGCAGTGTCCCGCTGTGACCACGTGGAACTTGTTGATGAGGGACCCGCCGCAGCGACTGGAACCAATTCTAATGTATGCCTGCAAAAAGTGAAGATATTTGAAAAATGTTTTCGTAATGAAATACTGCTGGCATCTCTAGCGTACCGTACGTGGTAAAGAGCTACGTTCGAAATCGACGTGCTCAGTTAGCGCCATGAAATTTTCCGTGAGTGAATTAAATTTTATTACTGTCCAGCGATGGAACAATTTATTTCCTATGTTCACTAAGTTTCTCTCTCCCTGACTTATCACCTACGTGTCTTTAAGTGGCTTTTGCTAAGTACACATCACCTAATGCTGGTCTGTAGTCGTCAAGAGGAAGTTAGGCCCCCTGCTGTAGAACACGTGTCAGCTAGGCCTTGGCTCCAGCGGGCCTCCAAGCTGCTATTGAAAAATTGTGTTCCATTTACGGTTTCTATTTCCTCTTTAGGAATTTGCTGAAGCAGGGTAAACTGAACATTATATTCAACGAGACAACTTACAAAGGAACTGCTGCATGAAGTAGTTCTAATGTACGCCTGCTAGGAATTCTCTAACATCGCTGCACACCAACACATCACGAAGCCCAGGACACAGCCCACTCACAAGAGAGAACACAGAGGAAAGAAAGAAACTTCATTCCTACAGGGTTGGCCTAGCACACAACGTATTATTTTCTAAACGCCTTACAACCAGTGAGAACACCAGAGTGCTGTCACGGACGTGAGGCTTAGATTTCGTGTCTTAATTAAATAGAGCACTCCGTGGCTCCATGGAAACCAGCCAGCGCAGCCGATATGGGGTCTCTGGGGGCGCTGCTCACTGCTCTAAGGATCTCCAAACATCACACACGTCACTACACTACGCACCTGCCAAGGGAAGGATCCAAAGCCAGCCTCGGTGCCGCTTTGGAGTCCCCATGACACACGTCACTTCACTACGCACCTGCCAAGGGAAGGATCCAAAGCCAGCCTCGGTGCCCCCCACTACGCGCCGCTGGGCACCAATTCTGCTGATGTCTGTGAGGCCGCAAGCTGCACACACGCGTCAATCATGAGCATTACGTGTCATTGAGAAGCCATATACAGAGAGTTTCAAAAACTGTATACCTCACTTTTAAAAACCGATAAAATGCACCCCAATCAATTGATTTTATAATACTTGGTCTCACTGGATACCGAAATTCATTATGTATCACGCTATTGCAGAAGTTCTGCAAATTAAAAAAAGCTTTGCATTTGGAAAGAAAACATTAATGTGGTGCTCGAAATGGATTTTGTCTGGAATCCGAGGACACTCTAATTCATAATGAAAAATAAATTTGACGAATAACTTTAGATATGATACTGGATCTTATTCATTGTAATCTGCTTGGGAATTTTTTATTTAAACCTAATTAAGCTCCCTTGAAGATGCAACGGACAATGGAGCAGCAAATTTTACTAGTTAAAAGCTACAATCAAACAAAAAGCTACCACAAGTGTGCCAGCAATTTTCAGAATCTTTTCATGGACGAGCGCCTCCAACTAAATTAACCTTATATCGTATTGCGTACTAATTAAATTAAGAAAGAACTGTGCTCAATTTGAACGAGGGAAGAAATGGAAGAAAAAAGTGCTACGACTCACCAAAATATTAATATAGTTTCAGAAATGCTTCAAGAAAATTAAAAAATTACGTGCCGAAGAAATAATTTTTTCCAAATGTAAAACTTTTTTTAATTTGTAAAATTTCTGCAATGGTGTAATACAGAATGAATTTCTACATTTAATGAGACCAAGTATGATAAAATCGGTACATTGGGGTCCATTTTATTAGCAGTTAAAAAAGAGGTATACATTTTTTTGAGACACCCTGTACGGGGTAAGCAATAAGTAAGGTACCCTTGCAAAAAAATGTAGAAATAAAACTACATGAGCAATTGTCAGTACTACATATATCAAATGATTGTCAGTAGTACCGATATAGTATAAAAATTAGAAGATCATCTCTCATTTTAAATTGACCAATTGCCGTTTTATTGCTCTGATTTTTTTAGAAGTATACCTTAATTATGGATCACTCTGTACTAAATATTTTTTATTTCAACATGAAAACGAAAATTTTGAGTACTTTTTGTTTTTTCGTCGAACATCATAGAATTTTTAATATTGATCATCTATCACTTAGAAGAATAACACGACACCCGAAATATTCGGATGCAGAAATATTAAAATGTAAAGCTCGCTAGAGAGTAAGAGCGTGCTAATTTACAATTGTAAACATGATAAACACGTGAGTGTTCTTACATACTACAATAATGACTGAAAACTATTTTATTTCCGTAAGAAGTTCCCCGTGACGTGAAGTGTTATGCTGATAATGTTTAGTCTACAGACCTAGAGACAAGAAAGGGAGACTGTTCCGTTTGTTTTCTCGTAATGCAAAGCAAGATCATGAATGAAGATAGACATCCTTCCGCTTTCGGGTTAGATGCGAGTCTAAGCGCAAGTAAGTGTTGCCTTTGTTGCACCTCACGCAATGCATCCCACACCGGACAGCAATAACCACGGTGTCACTATGAGACAAGATTCCAAGCGTTAAAGATTCCCTGGTGAAATTTTTACTTGAGGTTACTCGGAGGAGGCCCAGACGTCAGAGAAAATGGGCCCACCTGGATCATTCCTGACGGGGCCGTGTTCGAGGGGGATGAGACCGCGAGGCTCGTCCCTAAAGGGAGGAGGAGCAAAGGAAGGAGGGTAGTGAGCCCGGCCAGGCCTGTTGCAGCAGGCGAACAGGAAGCCCCCGCAGCCCTCTTCTATGAGCCCTCCGCTCACCCAACACATGAGGAAGAACTCGCACGAGCCAGAGTAGCACATGTTCTGGTCGCCTAGGAAAAATCGGCGGGTAGCAGCAGTTAAGCTGTTGCCTGCAAAACAATAAAGCTCTCTATTGCACTATTTCACTTGTTTCAAAATTGCAACGACGATAACTCTTCTCGGATTGACTGTACATAGAAAAAACTGAACCTTGTAGAAGATGAAGACCAGTGTAGAAACCCAGGCTTAGAATGCACTTGAGGCCGTTTGTCACCTTGGAACTCGGAGAAAGAACGGACTGTCCATTGTAACCCTTGATTAAAAGAAGCTTACACCTCTGAAGAGTTCGTACACCAAATGTTTGAAAAATGTGTGCAGGTGATCCGTCACTGGCCTGCAACTTGTCTCAGGTTTTCATCGCTTTCAAACTTTATGATCTTGCAACGTCATTTGTCATACTACAAACGCTGGTTTGAGCACGAAAGTTCGTCTTCCTCTACCAACACAATTCAATGTTCCATTAGTTGATGGCGATAGATAAATTATTCCTTCTAATGCAGCACTACCACAATGGTTGGAAATGCTATTCGATAGCAATCGGCTACTCTACTGAGTATCTCTCGCTCTTTAACTAAGAGCAGAACCTGTCACTGCAGTAGAAGTCGTAAGTCAACGAATTGTGCCAGTGCAGTGTAATTCTCTTCTGTTAATATCAGTTCATTTGTGCAGCTAAGACGGGGCAGTGCAAAACTGATGGGGCTGAGAGTCGTCAAAACGGTCGCACGTACGCAACTTCTGTCTGGAGGCCGTGGGTTTTGAAGACGTCCGCTAAGTGCGATCTCCGTGGAGTGTCCTGAAGAAACAGTCCGAACACAGCCACACTTCTGAGGTTCTAAACACACTGCCATCTACATCCAATGGCCCCTCAATGGATTATCCAGAAAATGAAATTCGAACGTCAAGTGGATGTAGTCCAAGTTCATCGCAGTCCTTGCATATCCGATCAACGGTACCAGAAACTTCACATCGTTTGATGTCCAGATTCACGACGAAACATGACGTCGTTTTCGAAACATAAGAGGCTTGTGTCTTGCTGCAAAGAAGCTTAGAGCGCTGCTAAGAGGATGTATTACACATGTTGCAGTACAGAGGGACACCGAGAATTCGCAATAAAAAATAAACTCACACAATTAGACCAAACACAAGAAAAACATGTAGGAGGAGGCCAACAATATTTTCAATAACAGATAACAGGTTTAGAGTTAGATTCCCTGGGAATGGAAGCAGATTTCCACAAAGTAGATGTGTTCAAACAAACCTGATGGCCAGAGTAATGTGTGACTGTATTGTCTGTACTCGCAAGAGAATAAACCGTCTCTAGCAACGAAGTAACACTGTAACTTGAGGTCTGTCTCCTTGTAGTTTATAAAACCGTTGATAAGTGATACAAGTAAATTAGT
This sequence comes from Orchestia grillus, assembly GCA_014899125.1. Taxonomy (NCBI): domain Eukaryota; kingdom Metazoa; phylum Arthropoda; class Malacostraca; order Amphipoda; family Talitridae; genus Orchestia; species Orchestia grillus. The sequence goes on along the minus strand of VOMN01016661.1, from coordinate 34,906 downwards.
TAATAACGTTAGTAGTCGCTCAATCTGTGTTTTGTCAGTGATGAAGTTAGTTTTATATAGCTTATGCATAGGATAGAATTTTAGGTAAATAGGGAGAATAAAATGGCACCAAATACAGGAATTGGGAATACATACAATAATAATGTAAAGGTAGGGGACGTTTAAGAGCAAAGGAAGCAGTTGAATAAACTTATGATAGATGAAACAGTTAGTACGGAGCACAACACTCGTACCCACATGAGCGCTGCTGGAAAGGTAGGTTTTCAATATGAAAGGCACCTGACCGCGTCGCTCCTCAGGACTGAGCAGTTTTATGAACTTTATTTGTTTTACGAGCGAAAGAAAGCAAAAAGTAAGCAATGTTATTGGAAGTGTTATGTGTGCTAAGCTGTTCATAAAAGCTTTAATGTTTTCCGTAAGCGCGGGGGAAGAGCGTGGAGTACATAGATACAACACCCTATTAAAAAAGAGCGAGTCTCACGATCTACGCTGGGGTCCGAGTCCCGCCTTTCGATGAAGCCAGGCCTCAGAGGGGGTGGAGGCCCTCGATGCGGATCTGGGAGCGACGGACGGTAGGGACGTGCGGGCCCTGGTCGGCCACCTGCAGTACAAGGGAGTGATCAACAAAAGACTCTTGTGAGTGACACCAGTGGCTCCGTAGCGCAAGTGATAGTGCTCTTGCCTCCTGGTCAAAAAGTCCGAGGTTTGGTTCCTCAGAAGGAGGGCTTCTTTTGGGAAAGATAGGTTAAGCCATGATATTCCTAAAAAAGCGGCATTACACTGTGGCTTTGGACGAGTAGCCCGGGCTAGCTCTAAGTTATTCCAAGGATACTTTATCCTCTTAGAAAATAACGCGAGGCTGTCATGTACTTGCTTTGCCAGCCTTTACCTATCACACTTGCTGGGTCGCAATACAGACGGTTAGTTTGTTCTGTTTTTATAACTGGCTATTTGAGAAAATAAACATACTCATGATAACAGTTCTTGATATAGGATCCAGCCATTCAGACATTGCAAGACATTTTCCTTCAAAGCACAACAAAGGTATATACTCTACATACTTGTACTTAATTCGCGTCCAGGAAAAAAAATTTGCACATATTTAATCATAACTACATATTCTAACTTCTCAAGAAAGCCACAACTACACAGGTTTATGCATTGAATCGTCAAATTCACTTAAGAAAAAAGTATAATTTGAATTCTAACTACTAAAATATGTCAAAAGTGTCGCTTCTATACATATGTTGAGGTGCACGCTGTAGGTAACTCGAGTTTTTTAATAAACTCCAATTTGAAATATAACTCCAATACTACGTAAATCAAAATGAGTCAAGTGACTCAATGAGGGAACCATGAGGAACTATGAGTGTAGTGAGCGTTAGCTATGCCGAATTAGTGAATGTTGCTCTGTGTGAAATAAGAAAAATTTGCTAGTTTGGGTCGGTATCAATATCAGCACAATCGTTCGCTGAAAGGCCTTCAAAATGATTGATAAGCAACTGCTTCCCTACTAAAAAATAGTTAAGAACTATACAGCGACTAACCGTGCAAGAAATGCTTATGAATGTCTCTACGACAGTAACACTGTAAATGAGGCAGCGGTTGCAAAAATATTAAAGATGTATCAACTTACTAACATCAAACTTTTCCTGCTGTATTCAAATCTTAGCCAGCGTGCCTAACTGAGGAAGATATCGTGCGCATAGATTATTTCACTTCCATTTACGTACAGGGTACCATAAAAAAAAGCGCTACACCGGTTTTCCTACGTCCGAGTTGACGACTCAATCAGAAACTGATCTCACCGGCCAGAGGGAGGGCAAGAGGGGCATCACGGTCACCTCCAGGACCGCGCAGTTTGGTTTCGGCCCTCACAATCTCCTCGAGTCTCTCCCGTGCCCCGTCCCTCAAAAGGCCGTACTGTTCCGCCAGGTGCGTCGCCTTCAGAGCGTCCAGTTGAAATCTAACAATGGAGTTCAAATTAGCACAATTTACGTACGAAGCCAGGCAATTAGTCACTAGTACTATCCTAATTAGACAACTGTTTACAGTCGTTCTAACGGGCAGCAAGTTAGTTATTCCTCGCAGAGGGCTTTTATACAATGACACTTTATACATCGCGAACATATTAAATTTGTTACCTTAACTGCCGCTCTGTCTGGCGGCCAACAATTGGTCTTTTTGGCCATCGGAACAAATTAATGCGAGTTGCGATAAATTAGACACCTAGAAGAAAGTACTCTGTGCCAGAGCTCACCTTCGTAGAATATCGCTGAACTCCTCGGCAGTGAGAGTGTCGTTCGGGTTTAGGGCGTTGGTGTCCTGAAATGGTTGTGGCTTGGGGAACCTTAGGCTTTTGGGACCGCGCGTGGATGTGAGTTGCGTCATTCTAGGGACACGCGATTCAGTTGTGCTCCCTCGGAGCGCCCCCCGAGGTTTTTGTGACGTGATGAAGGCGCGTGTTGTGGACGGTGATCTGAGGTAAAAAGTCGACGTTCGCGGTGGCAGAGTGCCGGCAGGGGTTGTCGCTAATGCAAAGCTTGCTAATAAACTCAGTAATAAAAGAATAAAGAACTTGGTCGCTAAAGCATTCGAAAGATATTTCCTGCTACTAAACAAGCCTACTTTTCTTTGGACTTGCATATTTTTATCCACACAATAGAAATCATTGTTATTTGCATCAAGGTCACGACTTTGAGCGCCTCGTCTTGAAAGAAGTGTGAAGCCTAACACGTCGCCCAGCTTTTCGAATATAGAGGACTGATCGTCGTTGCATTTCTTACTCTCGTTAACGTCATAATAATCTAAACTAAGAATGTCTTCGTGAATGGAGCAACCGCCTTCTCTCTCGTTGTCGCGGGGTCCGTGAAAACGATCCTGTGACTCGCCGTGAGACGAACGTCGAATGACAACGGCGGCACTGGAAATTTTGGAAGACTTGGAGCCTTCCTGGTTTTCATCTTCCCTGCTTGCTGGGGAGCTACTGGTGGCCCTTTCACCTCCTGTACTGCCTTCTGAACAGCCGCTGGGACTGCTGGGCATTGCCCCAGCAGTTGAGTGGACGATAGGGTCTCGGCTGACGTGCTGATCATGACAGGGACGAGGCATGACCAGGGCCTCTAGTACCTGCGTAGATGTCACAACGAATGAGGAGGTATTTATTACGGATCGAGAATTGCTACTTGACACTCATAAGGGGAGCATGAGGAAAAAATCTATACTCCGACAATCGCATTAATGATAACTTTAGGCTAGTATTGCACAGGTAATGGCATGTTCAGCCTTCATAACTTGAGGCTAGTATTACGTAGGGAATGACATTTATAACTTGCTAGTATCGTGACCGTAATGACGTGTAAATTTTAATGGCGAGGAATGGAACAACCATCGCCAGACTGTTGCTGCAGAGAAGCCCGCGGACTTCTTCAAGGAACGAAAACAGAAATAATAGCGTAGAAATAGCGACAGATATCGTAATATAGTAATAGTAACATAAACAATAACATAGTAACAGAAACATAAATAATAATATAACAGTAGTAGCAGAAATTACAATTCTTATGGCGACACACAAGTTGAACTAGGAGAACGTAACTGAAATGTAAGACAATGAGTGTCGTCGCAACACGATACGTCGGCTTAGGAGGAAATTCAACTAAAATCGACATTTCAACATCATGCGAGATACATGAACTAATAGTAGATGTGTGAATAAAGGAAATAATAATATTATGAAAAAAAACATGAGGAATTTGGTACAGTAATAAATTACGCGTATCGATGAAAAAAAAGTTCAAAAATTCGCTTGCTTTTCACGCAGTACGTACTTCCACTTGTATTAGTACCGTGTTGGTACGAAATGATAAACATATCACATTCCACTCCACACTCACCACGCTAGGAGTGAGACACACCACACTCACCACGCTAGGAATGAGACACTACATTCACCACGCTAGGAGTGAGACACACTCCACACTCACCACGCTAGGAGTGAGACACACCACACTCACCACACTAGGAGTGAGACACACCACACTCACCATGCTAGGACGCTGTGCTCAGCTGTAAGCTCTTCATTGATCTGCAAAGAACAAATCATCATTATCAATCATTACTACTACCATAATCGTTAATAATTATATCAAGCTCCCAACTTCCACCTATGTTTAGATAATCTATGACAAGAAAGATGATAATATAAAAATATGCATCGCCTAATTGGGCAAAGACCATATCCTAACATATAATGCAAATAAAATTATATTTATCAATGAGAAGGAGAGTACGAAGCTAATTAATTGCTGGAAATTTTACTGGATATTATTTGAGAAATGAAAGGCGCACATCAGCAGGAATCATTTATTGAATTAAATTGAGGAAATATGAAACGCTTTTTTTCAATCTCCAAAAGAATTTTAAAAAAGATCGGTTTTAGCTTATCGCTTCAGTTAAATTGTATCGTAAAAAACCATTCCCTTTGATAATAACTTGAGTCAAAATCAGTCATGTAACTGTGTTGCATTTGAATGAGCCCATCATTCTAAAATTAGTTTCTGCGGAAGCCTTTATTGCGCTGCTAACATGCTTTGTGATTGATTTATTTTAAGAAAGCTAAACTGAATCGTAATCGTCGTTCTTTTTAGTAAGGGTGATGTTATGATGTTAATCTATTTCAGTAATCCTTTCTTGATGTGAGACAAACTCCCTTAGCCATGGATCAATATAAATACTATTATTACAAATCGGGACCACTTCCGTTCCAAGTGTGGAAACGATGACACGAAAATGATGTGAAATCACCGGGTGAATTCACATATTAAATGATGGATTAAAACCTTCAACCATTAGGAATGTGACTCTGATTTCAGCCTCCAAAACCGCAGGCTGGCAACAATCCTTAGCCAATTTATACCCATTCGTCCTCTTAAAAGAAACTGAGGTAAAGAAATTGAAATTCAGTAGCAGGATTCAACAACTCTATGGTCATGAAAGCTTCACGAGCTGCAGGGCTGCAGTACAGAGTGTCGCATGAGAGTGAAAGCAACGACACCTCTGTCCTCCTGTGTATTTTGTGGGGCTTAGTTAAACAATGAGCGTCGACTGGCTTTGGGCGTTTGGAAACTGAACACTGCAGGCAAAGCTTGAGATGCTCGCCAGCAACACAGTTCTCCATAGTCGCTGTAAAAATACTTGCACGTTATTTGCTTAACTCCTTTTCAGTTTTATCTCAAAGTGATATTTGAGTGTTGCGCAGCTAAGCATCTAATAGACGAAACCAGTACCAAGTGCAAATGTTTGCGTGAGTTGCACCAACGTAATCTCACTTAATAAGTAAAGCACGAGCTTGTGTTGAAATTCTCGACACCCTATGTTCTAGCATACTAATTCCAAAGGACAGAATTACGCGTAATTGAATAGAAGAATTAATTTCATGCGGATGTGTAACATGAAAGGGAACGTGTCCATAGCCCGCAGCCAACAGTGAGTACCGCAGTAGAAAGTTTCTACGAGCAAATTACGAACGAGTCTAGCGAACCCTGAGTGACGAGCGTGCCGCTGCAACAAGTCCGAACACAAAGCCGTTTCTTGCCAGTCTTGTGTAACCTGTAGCATCTCTTCCCACTCCTGACTCTTCGAACGCAGCTGGTCTGGCAATAACTGAAGCTCATTCCAGTACTCTGCCATCACGCTTTCTTGAACCTCAGCATCGCAACTTTGAACACTTAAATTTCAAGATAGGCTTTCCAGCTGACGACAAACGGTCAGATTTCTATCCCTTTCATTAAGCCTAGAACTGGACCCCGGTTGATGAGATGCCTTGGTATTCTCCATTCGTTGCATAACTACAACCGCTTAACTTCAGGATCTGCCCTCCAATCCAACGAGAAGCGGCGAAGGAGGCGTCTGCCAGGTTCGCAGCATGGCGCAAGCAGAGGTTCCTCTGCCGCTCACTTTCTCCCTATTGGTAACATTCAGTTCTTTCGGTCGGGCTCCCCACTGGCACCCATGGCTAGGTGCTCAAAAGGAGCGCTAAATACACTCATAGATAATGGTCTACAAACTGATCTTTCTGTACGCTGATCATTTCAATTGTGCTCAAAAGGAGCGCTAAATACACTCATAGAATATGGTCTACAAACTGAATATCTTTCTGTACGCTGATCATTCCAACTGTCATTTGCAGCATATGACAGTTTGCGATTTGGACACTAAGTATCGAATTTAACACTACGGCAAATTGGCAATCATTCTATACGTTCTTTAAAGAAATTTCCTAAATTTTAAAACGTGTGTCATTGTTGAGCTGTTGTCTAAAAGGTCTTAATATCCCCTAAAAGAACAAATGCCGAAGCTTTACTCAAAATTTTCTGAAGCTACGATTATATAGGTTTTCTTTAATAATTTCATGCATCGTTATCGTTGATGTGAGGGCTTAAAGTAGAGTAAGGAGCAGGAATAAAGACAAATTGTAACAATAAACTAACAACTAAATGTTTTAGCATCATGAAAGATTATATAACATTCGCATGGGATTCTTTCTTCTAGGCAAGGCGACCTTGCGTTCTGAACTGCATTTAGAAAAGAGTTTAGACTTGTGGAAAAATTAACTTCTGTTGTAACTTACATTTAATAAATCCAGCTCTGAAGTTTACAAGCCACACTTGAGGCTTACGGTGATAGTTTTGATGGCTTTGTGCTTTCATGTTCAGGCCACGCGAAAAAAAAAATATTTTAGAATTATTATAGATGTAATTATATGCTGAAGTAATTACTTTCCCTAAGCACTTGTACATACCATTGCGTTAGAAGGTTTTCTGCTGAAAATGCACCATTTTGAAACGACTTTATTCGCTCGAGATGCATGAGTACTCTCGGGAATGGTTGGTTTGCACCGAGAGAGGCCATAGAAGGACGTGCGAACTCGTGTCAAGATTCTATTTTGCATTATAACAAGAATTAAAAGAGTTTACTAGAACAAGGTTGGACAATTCGTTTTAGGTAAAAACGAGTTAACTCGTCCCTGCCGGTGAAGAGGTTGGGGTATTAATTACGATAGCTGGCTCAAGACAACGTCGATGAAATTCGTCGACGCTTTAAAAGCTGTGAAAAGTCTACTGCAACTCAGAACACGTTGTCACAAGAGTGACAGTTTCTGTATGCACTGACCCTTCAAATGGAAGCGAAGACCACCATTACCTCAGCCAGGTAACTCTGGCAGAAGGTGCGCTACTGTGAGTTCTGATTGTTTTCGATAACCTCAGAGAGGGCATCTCTGTGGAAGGGTCTTTTCTTCTTGCCAGAACCGAAGGGACGTCTTGCGGCCACCGTCACCACCCTTTGCGCTACGAGCGACTTCGCTCTCTTCGATGCATTATTCGTAGATCGTGTGACCAGCTCCGCCTTCAGGGTTTTGTTTTTGCAGAACATCTGACGTCTGCATCACGTGCTGCGTGACTTGCACCTTCTACCTTCGTTAGCTCTTGGCCGACGCCGCTCTCTTGCATCACAGGTATCAACTTCAACGCTTCAGTACATTTCAATCTACATAAATTGAGTCAGCTATATTTAAACACCACATCCAATACCGACTCATATTTTACTATCCAGTGTTTTTCATGCACATTACGTTGCAATGCTCTCTCCTACAGTTAAGTCATTACATTCCGCTAAAAGCTTACCCGTTTTACCCTAGTATTATTATCACAACACTCTTCCTCACTAAAGTGTACATCATCACTGCATCACTCACTCCATCACCGTTCACATCACCCCGCATCGCCACCATCACCACGTCACGGGAAGCTCCCTCTCAGAGCCGCTCGTCTCAGCGCTTTCGAAGCGGCCTGGGCGGGCCCAGCTCTGCAACCACACTTCGTTCTAATGCACGAGGTAATTTTGTTTATAATTAGCGAGCTTCGTTCAGCTCTCTTAGGTTCAAATGCGTGATCTTGTTGTGAGTTATGATAATTCTTGTACGTCCGATGGAAGCGCGACGGACGGAGTCTCAGTTTTCTTCTATGTACTACGAACAAAACTTGTTCTGACGTCACTTGAGGAAAAGCTGTGAATATGCTCGATTTTGTTGAAAACTTTCATATTTTCTTGGCATTACGTGATTTTGAGCTGCTCATGACTTGCCTATTCTAGCGCGACATATGGCCGGCTGCACTTTCATTCGGCGAGCCGCGCTGCGGATGGAAAGTACCTGAAACGAGTCGTATTTCTGGTCACTTTGTTTAGCCGCACGCTGCTCCTCGGAGGTGTTCAAAAGGTGACACAAAGCAACGCCACCTGACGCTCTCAGGCCTAGAACTTCAAGATCTTACGAGTTTTGATGACCGATCCTCTTCATACTTGCAGTTCCCGAGTGTCATGCAATCAAAATGAAATTGAGCAGTGCGCAAATAACAGGATGCGAAAGCGAAAATAGCAACGTGAAAGACATGGGATAACCTATACAATGACATGCAAAGAACTGAGAAAGTAGCTAAATCTATCACGACTTCAAAACTAGAAGCAAATCTCCTTGATGTTTTATAGGTGGGGCATAAAGCCATGAGTTCTAAGCTTTTGCTAACAAGGCAAGCCGCCTTGCAAGTGTGGCACTTCAGTTTTGCATTTCGCGTTTTCACGTCAGACATTCGAAAGCTGTGTTCGATGGCCACTAGTTTGTTGCGCGCTGTGCGTGCAAAGCGGTCTTGTAGAGCTTCGTATCTTTGAATGAGGAACTGCCTAATTCAGCTCTCGCGTCGTGCCTGTCAAGCTTTGGTAAAGTCGTCGTCAAATCAGGTTACCAGAGAATGATGAAACGGTAGTGCAGTGGTCCTGAATAATCTACTTGAAACTGACTGGAAAGAAAGAGTAGAAGATCAGCCAATTAGCCGCTCCAGCACTAGAATCCTGGCTGGAGATGTGCTGAGAACTAGTGAGTGGCACAAAGTTGTGAACGTTTAGTTTACATCTGTGGTACTTCTCTGAAAATCGAACTTCAGCCTGGTTACCGATTAGATTTAATAACAGTTCACATTTTTATGCACATATTGTGAACACTGGTGTACTGGACTGAGTTGTGTCTAACTCTATGTGCTGCAGAATTGATGTTTTAGAGCTTTTGTAGGTAGCAATTGAGGAAGCAACTTTTTTTTAAGGATGTCCTGTCTGTACATGGCGGAGGGTGACTGCAACTTTGTATATATATTTCTATTATAGTGAGTTCATCAGCTCTCTTTTGTCTCATTATTACTTTTTTTGGTACATTAATTAATCTTACCATTGTTAAGTTCTTATTAAACTGAGTAGTCTCTAATTCGGGGGTCATCCCTCGCCTGGATCAAATCGGCATTACCCGAAATTGCTAGAAGACCTTCATCGGTTTCCATAAGAGGAACAGGTAGAATCGGTGTCAGATAAAACGTCTAAAATAACAAAAATTAAATTAATTCGCTGTGATTTGCAGGGCGACGAACGTTAAAGAAATGCGAGCATGAATGATTTGGGTGCTCCGATTACGTGCAGCTACGATTTATTATGCTTCAAAAAAGTTTTCCCGATTATTACTATTTCTTTAGTGTACTTTGTTTTATTTTTTTAAGATTTTGAATTCAGCAATTTTTGTGGTTAATCGATGCGACAGACGTATGGTTGACATTCACATAAAGAAAGTTTTTTTCACTATCCAGGCAATAACACTTGTATATCTTTAATTATTATGTGTAAGTAATTCATAACTGTGAAATATTTTGTGTGTTCCCTTTCGCAACAAGAAAAAAACGACGTTACTTGTTCACTCTCATTAAGAATGTTCATAGAGTATCATGCGCAACACGAAAACCGATCATTACACTCATGGATTTCGGCTATATCTTCTTAAAAGATGTCACCATCATTTCAGCTTTACACTCTGACGCAACATGTCAGCTCTGCAGAACATTCGTCTATTGTCAGCAGGTGGCGGAAGCTCCTGTCCTGTTGATGATGTGGCTGGTGGACCATGCTGCGAGAGGCGTCGTTCCCTTTCGGTGTTCAAGAATTTACCGGAAATCTCAATTCTACATTCTGATGTATTAATATGAACATCCATACAGTGAGATGCGTACCAATATTCCTCAATACTTTCCGGCTGTACGCTGACTTTCCAATAAATGCATCAGACTTGAACAAAAGTAATGACTGATTTTCGTGAATGTTCTAGACTTTGATTGTTAAACTGGTGGTTATGCTCGTTTTAGACATTTGTGAGTAGTAATTATAGCTTTTTCGCTCGGATTATTATTATACTATTTATTAGGCTTAGCCGCCATATTCAACCTTGTATTGTCCCAGCTGAAAACTTCAATTAGACATGTTTGAATGTACATACATATGAGTTGAATGAAGGTATAGAAAGTATCAATACAAGAGACTGTTTTGAAAACAATTCCTACTTCTCCTTCTCGTAAAACTGGCTTGATAATTTAACGTAGCCCATACAATTACATAAGGGGAGTGACCAAAAATTGTAAGGTTTTAGAGGTTATATGTACGTAGGGTGGATAACGCACGAAGCGTTCCAAAACAATCCGCCATGGTTTGTATGGTTTGTGGCTTGCTGTGAGTTGCTACTTTCACAACCTCTTCTGGCTCCATTTTTGGGAGTGGCTGTTGTAGATGATAAGTGGATGACATGAGAGCGATATATGAGTGATAAATGGGCGACATGTGGGTAATACGTGCGTGATGTAGTATGTGGACGATAGTGAGTGAGATGTGGGTGACATGTGGGTGACATGTGGGCGATAAGTGGGTGACATGGGGGCAATACGTGCGTGATACAGTATGCGTGAGATATGTAAGTGATATGTGAATAATACGTGGGGGATATGTGGGCGATGTGTGGGCAATACGAAAGTGATATAGTGCATGTGTGATCTGTATATAAGACGTCTGTGTTGAACACGAATCGATATCTGACTACAGCAGGCGAGTTGCAAAATATTAATCGCACACAATACTCTTCAGAGCAGCATTAGGTTCCCGTGCCTAATTAGAGGTTTTAATTAATAAGCATACAATGCGACCCTGGAGGCTCAATAAGTGAAGTGAAAGATATTTTAATGGAGTTGAACAGAACCATAGTTTCAATTTGTGAAGCTGACTCTGGCTAACAAGAGGTCTCGGGAAATTTGCAATTCTGCAGTGAAAAGCGATGACCGAACTGGTAAGAACGTGAGTTGTCCTCTGCACCCGTTCCAGCTACGAGAGCAGGTATGGCAACAACACCACATTCTCAGCTACGAGAGCAGGTATGGCAACAACGCCACATTCTCAGCTACGAGAGCAGGTATGGCAACAACGCCACATCCTCAAACAACAAACACAAACACAAGCCACACACGGGGCGTGGCCTGCTAGAGCGTCAGGAATGCTAGGCTCAAGTCACTGCGACGGCCCCCGCGTCTTGTTGCGTGAGAGCAAGTCAGGTGTGCGCTGGTGCACGAGGCGCCGCTGATGGTAGCGAAATTCCTTCGAAGTGCTACAGAGGCTCAGTGTGGCTGTGAGCGTAATGGTGGCTGGCTGTGAGCGTAACGATGGCTGTGAGCGTAATGGTGGCTGGCTGTGAGCGTAATGGTGGCTGTGAGCGTAATGGTGGCTGGCTGCGAGCGAAATGATGGCTACGAGCATGATGAGAGCAAAAACAGTGAGCTTGAAAATACGAGTAGAAATATGAAGAATATGATCCTAAAAAAAACGCAGCGTGGGGTATGCTGTCTACGACACGTAAACATAACAGCAGGCCGTGCCAGGAGGGGAGTACAGAAGGCCGTGTGCCAGGAGGGGAGTACAGAAGGCCGTGTGCCAGGAGGGGAGTACGGAAGGCCGTGTGCCAGGAGGGGAGTACGGAAGGCCGTGTACCAGGAGGGGAGTACAGAAGGCCGTGTGCCAGGAGGAGACTAGTGCTTGTGGTGGCACCCCAATGTTATTTGCGTTAAAGGGCTGCGACTTGAATATGATTACCGAGGCCACAGAGCTCAAGATTGCTGGATTGTGGGACTGGTGCAGTGGATTGTATGAAGCTGGTCGATTATAGTTGACTGGTGGATTATAGTGGCCTGGTGGGTTATAGTGGACTGGTGGGTTATAGTGGACTGGTGGGTTATAGTGGACTGGTTGGTTATAGTGGACTGGTGGGTTATAGCGGACTGGTGGGTTATAGTGGACTGGTGGGTTATAGTGGACTGGTGGATTGTAGGAAACCAGTGGATTGTAAGAGACCATTGGATTGTAGGGAACCAGTGGATTGACGGGGACCAGTGGATTGACGGGGACCAGTGGATTGACGGGGACCAGTGGATTGTAGAGGACCGGTGGAAGGTAGAGGACTGGTTGACGTAGACAGCCTATTTAGCGGGCCTTGCTTTCTCTTTCATGTGAGCAGCGGAGGCTGCACGAGCTGGCCAAACGAGCTCATTTTTTCTTGAGCTCCCCGCGACTTCGCAGCAGCCCGCACCCTCCCACTTTTACTTCCCGACGTGGCCGCCGTCAACTATTTTTGGCCGTAGAGAAATGTTCTCGGTTCTATGTTATAAAAAGGGTGGAATGCTGTGACAAGCCTTGCACCTTTAACTGCTTGTGAAGAGAAGAAAAAGAATTAGACATGAGTACTAGAATGTAATTTACACTTTCACTCGAATTGCGCGCCGTTGATCCTAATATTTTAGGCAGGTGATCGATCTACCAAAGCTGCAGTAAGGAGATCAAGTTCACGAACGACGATAAAAAACGTGCGTTGTCGAGATAACTAATTAGAAAGGTTCATAACAAATCGCAGGATAACCTGGAACGTGCACCGGTAGTAACAATAAAATATTTATCGTGACCAGCAAAGCCAAGAGATGATAGTCGTGCCAACGTACATCGCTCATTCGAAGAAATGAATGGGTCGTATGTCTCGGGACGTCAGTGGAGGTCACTAGACTCATCATTAATAAAAAAATCATCGAGTTACACGACCATCGCACGAGCGTTCACACGAGACGCTGCGTCGCAGAGCAGCCGCTTCAGATGCGCTAATTTGCTCCACTTGACACGCGCTGCAGCACGCGGGCGTGCGCCAGACCGCACTTTCCTGCAGGCCATTTCTGGCGTGCATGTGCGCACGTTGGCTGCTCAGCACTGCGGGAGCGTACAGTGCAGGCCGGGGGGCGTGTGAATGTACAGTGCAGGCCGGGGTGTTGCATGAATGTACAGTGCAGGCCGGGGTGTTGCATGAATTTACAGTGCAGGCCTGATGCTGCATGAATGTACAGTGCAGGCCGGAGTGTTGCATGAATGTACAGTGCATGCCGGAGTGTTGCATGGATGTACAGTGCAGGCCGGGGTGTTGCATGAATGTACAGTGCAGGCTGGCGTGTAGCATGAATACATAGTGCAGGCCGGGTTGTAGCATGAATGCACGGTGCAGGCCGGGGTGTAGCATGAATGCACGGTGCAGGCTGGATGTCTCGTAGCGACATCAGTGGTAAAAAATTAGTCTTTTTTTCCAATTCAAAGCAAAATCTGATTTGAAAAAATTAAGAATTACAACACATCAGGGTTGTAGCACATCAGGGTTACAACACATCAGGGTCACCGCATATCAGGGTCAAAGCACATCAGGGTCACAACACATCAGAGTCACAACACATCAGGGTCACCGTACATCAGGGTCACAACACATCAGGGTCACAACACATCAGGGTCACAACACACCAGGGTCACAACACATCAGGGTCACAACACATCAGGGTCACAACACATCAGGGTCATAACACATCAAGATTGATCGCCCCCTACACGTTGGCTTTCCAAAAGATTCTGCCAAACTTCCCCCCCCCTCCATCTCCTTGCCCACAGCCACCACACTCGCCTTTCTCCCCTTAAGTTCAGGTGAGAGAGGCTGCAGTCACAGCAGGCAGGAGCTGCTACCAAATACAAGTACGGGTAGACGTTGTCTTCCTCCTGGGGAGTGAGCACGAGCGCATGGGGAGGGGAGGATGTTGGAAAGGTTGGGGGTTGGGGCTCAGCGGGCTAAGTCGCATACATAGCGGGCTAAGTCGCTGAAACTATTACATTTTCTCAAGATTGGATGTTATGGCAATATTTCAAAATGCATACAGCGCTCTCAAATTAGAACAAATGACACGGATGAGCGCAGAGAAACGCTGCAGCGCGACAGTTCACAGTAGCATCCGAGTAGGAAAATAACAAGCCTCGACAAAAACGTGGTTTTGTTGAATTTGAGGGACGTTAATGTTGCAAGCGAACTGACGAGTCTCACCTGGTGCTCGCAGCGAGCGCCAGACTCCCTGAGTGGAGAGTTGGAACACTGGCACTTGCTGAATGACTTATCCACCGAATCCACTTTTCAGTAATTATTTCCAGCCACTTAGCAGGAGGAGAAAGTCCTACGCTTCTACAAGTCTTGACTACAAGACAACTGTAAATTTTCTCCCTCGAGTAATTTATTCCTTTTTTGAAAACGATTACTCATCTCGATATAATGAGCAGAATACGGCCACGCGTACCACTTTGTCACAGCCAAGTACCTCAATGACAACGCCGCACGAGAGCTGGAATATTTTGGCAACCCGCCACTGATGCTGTGGTGCAGTGGGTTCTTTTAACCCATGAACGCTCAAACCATTTTTGCGATAAAACTGCATCAAGTTCTGCACAAAAACTGGCAGCAGACTTTCGAATCTATCCAAAATTGTACCAATGGTTTTTTTTTCAGGGTTATCCCAAACTATTTCACTTGATATCGAAGTCCTGATTGTATAATGAGCAACACAGGGCAAAAAGTATCCAGAAACCCGTCGGAGCGATCGCACGCGTGCCCCTCACAGCGCCGGCAGCCCTTCACACCCAGAGCATCGGTCGACCTTCCCCTAGAAAGTAAGAGTAAGGAGAAAGGGAGAGGTGCCGCTGTAGGCAGGGGAGGAGGTGAAGGTGGGGTGTGCGGGTCTCCTTGCAAGAGGAAATGATTTCCTGAATTCATCAGCGGTGTCTGCTGGAAGAATCCGGCAATCTGTGCAGAGAATGTGATACAAGAGGTGTATTTTTTAATCGATGCTATCACATGTTGGGGAAACTCAAATAGTCGTTTACCAAGCCTTAAACGATCTAATAGCCACGATGGAATAAGTTAGATCTTGCTCTGGAAAATGAAGCAAAAATCGAAAGTTTACTACAGGCTGAGGCGCTCGCTGGTGCATGCATCTCTCTTTTCTTCTAAAGGAAATCCACTTTCCCTGCCGTGCTTACAAATGCAGTTGGATTCGTGTCATGTAGCGATATGTACGTATGTTGCGAGCTATTTGTGAAGGAAGACATGTTTTTCTTTGTGCTGAGTCATACAGTGTCCTTCCAAATGTAATACATCACAGCAGTAGTAGATGAGAAGTCCACACAACTGTGTTTCACAATGTGCGATAGGATCCATCTAAGTTGTGCATAACTCGACTTCAAATAAGGAATTGCTCTCGAAAAAACGGCATTTTAAACTCACCTTCTCCTTCAGCGGCTGGCAAAGAATAATTCCAACTTTTTAACGTTTGCCAAGCTAAGGAACGCAAGAAGATGACGTTTACTCACCACTCAAACAGGTAAACTTTCTGGCTTTTCTTCTAAAACTTTCCAGCTCCGTCAGTTACTGAGCAGAAATTTACACTTCAGGTTCCACACACGGGTAATTAAAAGCCTCTGAAATAAGTTTAATCCCGCTCTCTGAAGCGCATGAACTAAAAAGTGTCTCAGCTGCCGCTCGGCTTCACTTCACGCTCAGCAGTGCTCGCTGATTCTGACGACGCTCTCACCGACGTCAGCAACTAAGAATTGCAACGATTCTACTGACGCCATCAAATATAGTCAAAGGTATCAAGATTTCAACAAGCATCAAGCATTGAAATTCATTACAGTAGACTTAACTAAGAATCACCGGAAAAGACATTGCAATGAACCTAGGTTTTTGTTTTACTTTTTTCCATCCTCATTACATTCTTATTAGCAATATTATCCAACTTCTCTAACCCAAGGCTAGGAAGCTAGAGTACAGATCGATTTCCCTGCTCCAACAGAATATTACAGAGCAATAAACTGTGAATAGGCAGCTCGCGTGTAGCTTGAGGAGTTCAAAAGTGGGACACTTGTTGTGATAGACAAGCAGTAAAAACCTGCAAAGTAAGCTGAACGACCATAACAGAAGTACTGCAAAGAGATATTAGTGCTACGCAAGCAAATGAAAGACCATATCGTGTGCGCAAGAGCTTAAGGTTTATCGCGCCCGTTGCACGGATGCGCATTTTCTTATACTCGCGACGACATATAAGGAAGCATGGGACAGTCAGTCCAAGCGAAAGTGCGCACGACCAAAATGGAAATTTGATCTCTTGAGTATCATTATGTAAATACTTCTTTTTGTCCAGCTTATTAAGAATCCTCATACAAATACACTTGATGCACACACAACCACCGTCACAAACATCCTTGCGTAACTTGGAGCTATGTAACAGTTGCTGTGCGCCACTTGTGTGTGTGTGTGCGTACGTCATCAAAAAGCCTTGCATAACAGCTCGTTGCCGGCCGATGCTTACGTTCGAGAGTCGGCCAAGTGATTGCAGTGAAAGTTACGACATTCCAGGAAGAACAGTTAATCGCTGCGAACGTGACTCCCGTAACTTAGCGCGGGCTATACTTGACCCACTCTGCAGCTTTAGGATAAAACCAGTGCTGCCTCGTCCACAGCGAAACGTGGACGACAGACGATCGGGGAGGCTGGAAAAACAGTTAAAAGCCACTCCCCGGCAAAGACACTTGGAGCGCGATGTGCGCCATATGTGGTACACGCGATCATCTAACCTAACGTAACCGGAGGGCTAACATATATGAATACAAGTTTTTAAATGTTCATGAAGTTTGTGTTCATTACTCGAATAAGCTAGTTTAGATTAGAAGGGAAATGAATAGGATAACTAAATTTGTGAAAACAAAATCCTCGATTTTTACATTCGCAGCGGAAATATTTGTCGACATGAAATTTTACCTGTAACGAAAATTCGCGGTCAACGTGTTAACTTGTAATTTTCGGTTAGAAAAAGCTTGAAACGAGTTTACTAGTTCCACCTTGACCAAACCAACCATACCCCCAGTTAAGAACCTCCGAACCGACCGTTCCACCAGGGTTTACTCACACACCTAAAGGTTATAAATGCGGGTAAAAAATACACGCTACCATCATAAAATCGGCCTAGCAAGCGGTTAAGGATTCTGTGGAAGTGGTTAATTATAGAAATTTGGTATTGTTTTCCACCTTCTTCAGATATCCTACTTCAGCAAATTTACCTCAAATCAGTTTCATTATAGCAGAGCTTGTCAACCGTTTTAAAAGGCACTAGTCTGGTTACGTCCATGATTAAAAATAAGATTAAACTTCCAAGCGAAGGAAAATCACGTTGTGACACTTCCTCCCCTTGTGCTTAAGACTGTACAGCACTCGTAAGTAATATTCTTTTCTTCGTACACATCAGCCGTTATTACCATAACGTGTCATGAATTCCCTACTGGCAGCATCACCTTAACGACTCGTACACCATAAATATCACCGTGCATCACTGACTGCTCCATAATCTGGACCACCCCTACAGGCCCAGCAGTTGTCTGGTACTACGTCAGCCCCGCGTTGCTCAACTAGCTTCTGTTCTCGACCGACATCGTCAGCTTTTACCCTTTGAACCCTTTGAAGCCCAAACAAAGGGATAGGTTTTGCTGCTGAACTGGCAAAGTCTGAAGCTCGTATGAGCATGTTAATAAAAGACAGTAATCAATGTAAATTTCCGAAAAGAGGTACTCAGACGAATAAGTTTCAGGTTTCCATAACCCTATGCTTGGGCAATAAAAAACTACAGCATTTTGTCCCGGCGGTACGCTCACGTCTCCAGGGCGCGAAGGGAAACCAAACTCAGTTACAGTAATGTACCAAACCTCGGTACCGCACAGAAAGATGCCCAACTCCGTTACAGTAATGGACCAAACCTCAATTCCGCACAGAAAGATGCCCAACTCCGTTACAGTAATGCACCAAACCTCGGTACCGCACAGAAAGATGACTCGCAAGCAAAGGGTTGGGAGGCCGTTTGGCGGCGCTGGCCCGTCACCGCCATCCCTAAAGCGGTTGCCTAACACAACGGACCTTGACTCTCGCAAATGAGTTTGGAATCTCACAATGGATTTCATCCGAGGAACAAAGTCTTGATGATGATCGATGTCAAGGAGAGGAATTCCCTGTCACTAGCTCCATTGCAAAGACTTGATGACTGCTAAATAAATAGCTCACCCGCCTTTGTATGCCTAGATGTTTTTATTCTGCTGGATCAGCGTACGATTTGTATTCAAACAACTTTCTAGTAGATTACTATTCTCTAGGTTGACCGACTTGTATATCCACAAAAGGTTCGCTTTAATGGTTCTCTAATAATTCTTTTCCATCAGAATATGCGAATCGAAATAAGTGGAACGACGTCTTAAAGCAAACTATTTACCGTGAAATACCGATTAATAAATTTGTAACAGTAGCACTGCTCTGAACATAATGAGCATTACAAAAGTTGGTCCTACGGTAATATAATGAAGTTCAATATTCAAGTTTACTTCCATGTTATAGCTACAAGAAATGTTCTAAGTGAATTTTCAGAATCATCACAGAAAGAAAGCACGTCCAACACCGCCTGTCAGCACTCTCCATGCACTAAAGCGTTCACCTCTTGACCACGAGGTCACTAGCTATGAGATCAGCAGACATGAGGTCACCAGACATGAGGTCACCAAACATGGGATCACCAGACATGAGGTCACTGAACATAAGGTCACCAGACATATGATCACCAGACATGGGATCACTAAACATAAGGTCACCAGACATGGGATCACCAGACATGAGGTCACCGGACATGGAGGTCACTAGACACGAGGTTACTAACTATGGAGTCACCGTTCGTTAGGATTAACTACAATGTTCGACTCTCATGAATATTTATGGGGAATATGGCGAAAGGCCCGAAACAAAAACAAATGAATTTCTGACAAAACTTCTTTCCCCTGAAATCAGGGTATTCTTTATGAAACGAGGTCTCACAATCGAGCTGCGTCACAAGCTTTACGAAACACCTGAATTCACGCGGAAAATAAGTTACGTAAAGAATAACTGAGAGTATTGCTCATACAAAGTTACAACACGCTCACATTGTTTTATAGTTTGAAAATGGATGTGTGATTTGAGCTATGAAGTGTGAACTTGCTTTCTAACTATGCCTACGCTATGAAATCAAAAAATTACCAACCTGAGCAACAGAATCTAAGATTTCGAAATACTAAATTGATCCGACCGACTTTTTGGAAATTTACAGTATGAATGTGAACTGTTGAGAATACAACCTGAGCGCTCTATAGTATAGAATAGAAGTGAGAACAATTACATGCTTCTTTGCTCTTTGAAGTTCAAAACTATTCTTCAGAATTAGGTAACGGTGTTACTGATTATTATAACTGGAGTAGCTTATCAGTGCACGTTAGTATGACGTCGCGAAATCTTGGTGGCAGAGTTACTAGGTGTTCTGCTGGAACTGACTTTGCACTATTCTCGGGCGAGCTCACATCTCCATTCAGCCGTCTGCACTCCAGCACAGAGCACTTAATTCTAAAATGAAGTCACAAATGCTCAGTTTTCAATTCTTCACGTGTTTCATTCATTCTGTCACTGGGGTACACGAGTACTAACACAACTGGCGATGCGTTGGAATTCAAAATACCATTTCTTAAAGAACGCTTCATTTTATTGGTATTAATTAATTTCAGGATTCGTAATAGTTTTGAAATTTAGTTCAATATGTCTACCTATATATAAATACAATAATAGTACAATAACCGCATTTAGACTTGGAAAAAACATTCTGTGCTGTTACGTAGTAAAAGGAAGTTATTATATCCAATGCCATGAACTGTGTCTTCAAGAACCGCAGGCAGTTCATTATGAGCAATGTACTTTTTCCTGCTAAGGTCAACAGAGTAGAATAAAGCACGGAAGTCCAAAAAAAATTACACGGTGGGGAAAGCAAACGCATTTTAGTGCTGCGTTTTGCTGCTCCACATGATGCAACTCAACATTTTCTTTCGCACATTCAACGCAACAGCGTTGGGTGCACGTCACGAAGGCGCCTTGCCTCACTTTCGCCTGCGCCGCCCGCCTGGCAGCACAACTGCAGCGAACCTCAGCTGAGCAGCTGGCAGTACAACTGCAGCGAACCTCAGCTGAGCAGCTGGCAGCACAACTGCAGCGAACCTCAGCTGAGCGGCTGGTAGCGCATCTCCAGTCAACTTTAGCTAAGCAGTCACTATGCCAACACACACTAATAACCTACAATGATCACCGGATATGAAGTAAATGAGAAATGCAAGAGAAAAAATCCCGTCAAAAACTAGCCCATTGTGCTTATAATGCTAAACTATCAGAGCACAAATCTAACAACGATAATAACAACGGTATTTCATAATTAATGAAAACACGAAAAAAATGCAGTCGCTACGTGTGGAAAAACGCAATGACCAAAGTCTTAATTTTATTTAATTCCTCATTATACCGCCTGGTTTTGCACAACGATCTGTGAAAGACTAGGACAGTAGAAAACTGAGCTTCCATACAGTATATCATGACTTACTAAAGCAATATAGCTTTTTTCTCTCAAAATAGGACCCATCATTTAGAGTAGCTACGATAATAGTTGTCAAAGCACCTTCAGAATTACACATGATAACCAAGAGGAGAGTTTCAGAATGTGGTACGCAACGTGGCGCAAGTTTGATCAGGCAGCGATATCGAGTACTGACCGCATCGAAAGTGATAAAGATGAATCCCATTCTTCATAAAAACATTAGTGCGTGGTTCAGGTACCCCTCACAAGCACAGAGCAAGAAATTTTACGGCATCTGCACTCCGTAAAGCAATCCGTTTCTGCTTCGCTGTCGACTCTTCAGTACAGCAGCACTCTCGAAAGGTATTCAATTTTTAACAGTTTGAGATTACGCTGCCGGGTAACTTCTAGCTGCCACAGCAGACACAACTAGGAAAACTCCACTCAACTGCGCTGCGTTTGCGCCAAAAAACACACTAATTAGTCCCTGGCAGTGTATAGCGAATAAACTCAGTGCAAGCACTTCAATGAGAGAGTAGCTGAAGGCGTGAGCCATCGTGTGCACAAGTTGTTTACTCGCGCACTTAAACTTTCAATTGCTGCGAGCATGAATTACTTCACTCCTACCGTTACAGGGTGGGGAAACATAGGTAAAGTTACAACATGTTTGCCAGCGGCTGTGCAGCGTTGGCCTGCAGCAAAGAAAATAAGTAGTTTTAAGCTGTTTCGCTCGATGAATGCAGTCCGGAAAAAAATCCATTACTTCGATAAATTTCGTTAGTTAAGCCGCACCGCTTGCTCGACTAACCCTCATTTATTTTTAGATTTATACTTTGGCAAGCATAGGTCGAACAAAGCGAAAGTACGTCGCCCTTCGTAATGCCAGTGAAAAGATACACTCTGAGCGAAGTCCAGAATAGCTGCAAGTTTTTATTTCAAATTCTGAGGGCTGCGCCCACCAGTCAAAAGACAAGCTAAAGCCCGCACCTCGCGCAGCATCGACGAGACGAAAAAAGTTTTGAGACTCTCTTTGTAAAATTCAATATTTGATTCTGTTACTCCTGTAATCATTCGTGATGTTCCACAGTGACAACAGTTTCTCATCTTATTCAGTTGTATGTCGACCGCTAACTGGCTACAGAGCTTAACTGCTGCTTCATCCAAAGCTTAGCACTGTCATATCAGCCTACCGGTCTCACGAGTAACTTTCATAGTAAAAACGGGTCACTAATCGAAAAAGAGTCACATCAGTCGATTAGGCGAGACTTTTCATCTTGTTCAGAACAGACCGTTAAAGGCTTGAAGAATTATTTGTAGCACACGCTCGATGAGCAACGTAATACTGAAGATTCCAGCCATGATTCAAGCAAATATAGTCTGTACATAGATTTTTTGTTGAATAATTACTTACGTTAAAGTCAAACATCACGAAGTTTGAATCGGCCATAACCATAATTACTCTGCCGGAATCATTCTTGTGCTGTGTTGAGTGGACGAAAAAGTCCCTCCCATGGAGCTTTCAAGCAAGTCATGTTCGGGAAAAAAGACTCGACCAAAGTAATTCTGTGATGGAAACCAAACTGCTTTTCGAGAGTCAGTACACGGAGACTTCGCCACAAAAAGTGACCCACGCAAAACTTTAGGAGCAACTTTCATGCGCCGGTGAGGCTATCTAATGTTTTTTGGCTCGCTGATTTCTGAATATAAAAAAGGTCCCGTCACTTTCACTGAGGGAGTTACGGAAGAAAGGTAACACCCTTTCATAACCTCTCACTCCCTCCCAAGGCCTTGAGGACAAAAACCCACCAATGGATTTCGGTTTGACCAGCAGCCGATCAGAACGGAAATCGCCATGACTATTGATTTGTGAGGAGAATTTGATCGTTTTACACGTAGTGCCTCGTTTCCAGCTCAAGGCAACAGGGAGCGGTGTCGAGTTTTCAGAATCTTTTGAACTAAATGGTCAAATTAGGAGAGAAACTAAATATCCGTTTCAATCATCGCTTCAGTGATGAGTCTATGGTACAATACCAGTATGCAGAGTCTTTCAAGTTCAGCCCTGATTTCAAGAATACTAAATCAATTACTAGTTAAATAACCTAAAGCCAGTGATTTGCCTAAACTTATTGAAAAGACAATACATGCTCTCGAGTTTCCAAGCTAAACATTGAGCCTAAATAGAAACAGCCGCACGAATGCATTTTACCAAAAAAACTTTTTCGATCAGGAGTGAAACTTTTTTGTCAGATTTTTGCCTCTATTTTGTAAAAAGGCAAATTTCTAACTCGTTCGTCTGACGAAAGGAGTGCCTACTACTGCTTCCTTTTCTTGTTCTAATCATTGTGTAAAAATTTCAATATCTTCATGTATGAGGTAATTCCCAGTCGTATAGCAAGTATTCCAATACTGCAATAAACAAGTACGCGATATTTTTCGGCATTTATTTGTTCTTCAAAAAACAATTACGACAAAGGTCGTCTGTACTAAGAACATATTCTTGGTCTCTGAAAAGATAAGTATCTCATCAGCATTGAAGTCACCAACAACATTCACATGCAAAACATCGTAACAAATTGTTCAAAAAGAACTCAAAACATAGGTTATTTCTCTGAATAGTAATCAGTTCCCAAAAAATTAACTTGATTTTGGCATACGCGGGTCATTTTATTCTATCCAGCTCATCTACAAACGCTACAAACGTTCACCAGGGTCCACGACAGCGAAGGTGATGGTCCTCCAAAGTAATGCCTCAGGCGCTGCGCTGCTGTCGCCTGCAAGGCCCAGCGACTGGTTTTCTTCAGCAGCAATGAAGGAACGGAGCAGAAATTGAAAGTGAACTCCTGCCTACACCCCCCCGGGGTCAGGGAAGGGTGAAAGAGAGCTGTCCTAGCGACCACGATCTTTGGGAGTAACGACCGCATCAACAGCGACCTTGAGACGCCTAAAACACGGGATCTCTTCTTGAACATGGTTCGTTTGTCTTTGTTTTTCAATCTGATAATTACATCAAAACAGTATTTCTTCAGTACAAACACAGACTTATTATTTTCTTAAAATTGGGTTCAAAAACAGACGTTCTCTTCAAACAATATTTCTTCAACAGTCATCCTCATTAAATGAAGCTCTCACCTACCATTTTTTAGCATTGATTTCTTTTGTGCTTCGTAAGTCGTTCTAAAGCCTCAACAAGAATCACGATCCCGTCTATTGCGCAAAGCTCACGCATCTCGCAACCACTGCAAACGGATGCGGCATCTCGAGGTGTGTCGGTAGTGAGGTCTCACAGTAGTAGGCGATGGGGCCACACAGAGGTAGGTGATGAGAAAACACAGGTGGGTGATGAGGCCACGTAGAAGTAGGTGATGAGGCCACACAGAGGTAGGGGATGAGAAAACACAGGTGGGTGATGAGGCCACATAGAGGGGCTGATGCTAGAAGTAATAAAGGTAGTTTAGGAGTCTGCCACTCACCTCAACTCGCGGCTGCTGTTGAATGCACCTGGGTGACGGCTGCCAGAAGGTGAATGGCAAAGATGAGGACGGTCTGGCGCACGTGGAAGCTAAAGAAACCCAGTCGATATCGCGAAGGAAAGACTAATGGATATGCTATAAATTATTCTTCCGATCTTTCATAATTTTTTAGCTACAGGAAACTAAAGCACTAAAAAATGTAAAACATTAGAAGATAGGCAAGACAGAATAATAAGCAGCTCAGCTAATAGAAGTCCAAAGTGTTTTCGTCGCTGAGTCGTCCACGTGCAGCTGGATTTGCGACCTAAATGTTGTCAGCTCAAATATACCGTCAACCTTTTTGAATTTTGATAAATTGATACACAATTGCGCTAGGAAATCCAACTTAGACCTACAATTTTCTCCATAATTACGCAATTTTTGTTCCCGAACAGGTCTCTGTTAATCGGACGCAGTTCATCCAACATGAAGCAGAGCAGCGAAGCTGAGGCGAGGCAGAGCGGGAGGCAGAGACGGACGACGTCTGAGTCGGAGTCGTGTGTGGTACGACTGTCCGTGAGTGGCACCACCCCTCCATCAGGAGCCCTAGTCTATAGTCTCATCAGGGCCCTCTGTCACAACTGATGGTAACATGCATTCACCTGTAAACTTCTGGAGGAGAGTTTTCACAACGTTAGGTCAGCTGTATAATCACGGTGGCTTGGCTCCGGCAGAAAATTAATTTTATGATTGCCAGAACTCTGCACCAGCTCTCCAAATAAGGTCGTAGCTTCCAGAGCAGCTTACTTTACATCGGCGTCTTTTCACGTCTTCCTCACAAAATAGAATAATCAAAAGGTTGCTTGCCGTTTAATTCTACGGAGACTGTGAGCGTTTTTTCCGTAAATGTTAATGAATTGAGGTCATATGATTATATGTCGTCAATAACTGTTATTCCAATACTCACACAATTCCAAACAATGTTTCAAAATACAGAAAAGTTATTTACATTCTAGATTCCTCACAGTGAAACTGATTTGCGACATACCATCTACATACTATCTCCATAAATACATCCCAAATTCTAGCTGCCCTAATATGAAAGTACCCTTCAATTTTTCTTTGTCTTCTTGTACGGTTAATTCAAATCAATTTTCTACATACACTTTACAACACCCCATTTCCTAAATTTGAGTATAAAAGATAAATGAGCATTTCTAGATATCTGCATGATTTACTTTCAATGAATTACTGAGGATAGGTATATCCTGGACAATGAATCGTGGGTTATATCTTCACATTATCATTGCATTTCAATACATAAAATTAAGATCATTTTCTGGTACATGTCTGCATTAGGCACCAGCAAAAGAAAAACTGCAGCGTCAAGTCATTGTGACCTGAACTTTGGTCGAGAGTTCGGGCGGCCAGTGAACTTTCTGAGGACACTGCTGGGCTGCGAGTTCAGCAAAAAATTATTAATTTATTCCACATCATTTCCAAAGACAGAAAACAATTCATTTGTGAAGCAATGTGATCGCCAGAAGCTGATTCACAGCAGATGGTAAAATTATCATTGTTCATGATATGAATGCCTGCTTCAGGTGTGATATAACTCTTAGGCATGTAGTAAGTCACTAAGTTACAACTCTGTAATAAGTGTGTGCTTTAACTCTTATACACATACATAGATCATTCAAATCCCTAAATTTGTTAAAGAAGGCAGCCATTGAAACCCAAAGATTTTCTTTTATTTTCTGGTCAAAAGGAAGTGTCATTGCTCGAGCATCATTTCTGAAGCCTTAGGGAATAGGACAATCTTTCTAAAAAATAACATCATGTTTACTGCGAATTAGAATAATCTGAGAGCTCAGAGGGGAAAAGTCTCCAAATAGTCTTGTAAGTATGCTTGGACTCTGGACTCATCACCGATCAAATTTCCAAAAAATTGAAAAAATGCCAGTAAACAAATTCAGCGTACGAGTAAAGTTAGCGAATAGCATTAAAAACAAGTTTGTACACTGACGAGGTGTGAGATACAAACCATAGACAATTTGCAACATTCAGAGCACACCCCCTTCGAAATTTATCAATTATTGATGTATCATAGCTATGTTTTTATTGATGGTATTAATTTACATGATGTAATATCTCTCCTAGTATTTTGAGGATATTTATTCTTTAAATTTTCAGTTTTTAGGGAAAAATTGTTTATATTGAACAGAGGCTTTACACATCGAATCATAATATTCTTCAAGGCATTTGTTCTTTATAGTTTTGTCATCTAAAAATTATTCCTTTTCAGCTCACTGTAACTATTTTGTCAGCAATTTAGGGCTATGTTACTCAACCATATAAAACCATTCCCATTGCTGAAGGACATGAAGAATAATACAAGGTAGTCAGAAATTGTGATTTTTTCGTTTAAAGTTAGGGTGAATATGCTTGCAAGTACTTGAAGTAGGCTCGAGTCTAATGCAATGTTTCGTACACTTAAAAAATAAGTCAGTCTAATTAGGGTTAAGAATGATTCACACACCTGCCTTGCGGCTGCGCCTGTCATGTGCAATTGCATAAAATTTACTCTCCACTAAAAATTAAAAGCAACCAGAAACTTTCGCTTCGCGGGCCGTTGGGTGTGCAGCCACAAATGTGCTCCGAGAATTGGTGATAGTAGGCAAGTGCTAACAATCTCTATCGGTCAAACATTTAAATGCGAGTCTGATTTGCTTAACCGTATTTAGGAATCGACATTAACATGTTAGCATTCATTTCTAAAATTTGTCTGAATGTAATTACATCATTGATAGTGCAACGCCATTAGTGTGTTAGTAATTGGGTTATTTAACAAGGATCAGCCTCTCGCTTCCTTGAACCCCATGAGGTTTCATAATGAATGTTAATGTTGTTACATGAATGAAATGTATTAATTAGTCGTTTTTCATGAGCTCCTGGAATGTCACTCAAACGCCTAATTCTTAAATAACACACTCTCTAAATCAGGCATAATAAATTGAAAGAAATATATTCTATTAAAGATAACAGCTTTTAATCTTTTGAATATTTGAAATATAGGTAACATATGTGATACATACATTGCAATGATTTATATTTGTTACATGAAACACTGATTTATGTGCGAGCCTACAATGTGGTAGCTCAACCTCTATCACAGTTGAGTTCCTCGTAGAAAGCACCTTTCTTTGGACGGTCAGAGCGTCACGCACCTAGCACCAAGGAAGCTGCCACATAACTGGCAGAGCTCGAACATCGACCGTCGCTAACTCACCAACCGCAATGCGAGCGGAGATCCTATTGGAAGAGATGCTCAAAAGTGAGTAGAATTCAACTAATAACTGCGTTCAACCCTAATTTAGATTGTATATCAAAGCCCAAATTCATTTCGAAGCTGAAGTGGAAAATTCTGCTACCCATAGCACTTCGAGGTAAGGAATTGACGAACCAACAAATCTCAAATATTTTTCATCAAAGTACCGTCAATCACAAAACGTCTGTAATTCATGAATTAATTATCATATCACGTGAACGATACTAGAACCAAGGTACTTTAGTAAATTTCAGTTGTTCATGAGTTGAGAGGATCAAGCATTCCTATTCTGCAGACATAAAATCCTGAAATAAATGTGACTGTAAAAACAGAGACTACCTCGAGTGAGATGAAATGATACATCAGCGATGAAATTCAATGTAATATATTCAGAATATATGTTTGAATTTTATGATTCAGCAGGAAGTATTTACTTGGAAGCTTACTTGCAAAATAAGGGTCCCTAAGCTTGTTCCATGTAATAAAATCTCTAAAAGCAAAAAATAATGGTAGAAAAACCGGTAGCAATTATACATTGGCTAAAGAAATGCTCAGGAACTGCTCATTCGAGGGTATGAAGTATGACGTCCACACAACGGTAATTTTATATAGTTGAGCTATTGAATTATGAAATAGAAAAATAATGAAATAATTTAACGCGAGTTAAAAAACCAGCCTATTAACATGCAAGGTTTTATCCGCGTCCATATGATCTTGGCGACTTTTGAAGTAGCAACCCTTTAACTTGCTTCAGTTGCCCTCATGTTGCATCTATGCTTCATTTTATTTTATCGTCACATTTGCCGATTGTTACGCAGGAAATTATCACGGTGAACTCCACAGCTACGCAATGTTTCTTCCGCTAGCAGAGAATTTTATATCCCTGGCTCATCGTTTGTCTTCAGCGTTCTTTACTTTGAAAACTAATAAGTTTTCAGAACTATGACTGACTAGAGCTGAATTTCGGAGACGTATGCACAAACTTCATGCGTCTCATTGCAAAACAAGCCGTGTATGTAGTAGCGAGGTAAAGGTGTATTCGTGCAATAGTTATAGAAATTAGTAGTTTGAATATTTTTCCTTCAATTTTTAAGTGGAATCAAATTCTCAATATATGATCTCAATCACGCACGGTAATATACAGGTATTATTAACGGAATACTGGCCGAGCTAAACACTCTTGAAGTCCATGAAATAATTATACATTTGCATTATACATTTTTATACATTTGTAGAGTATGTTGCTGCCCAAACACCTGAATCGTGTTCGAGCGGTTGTGTTCGTTTTCATCTTATATAAAGCACGATAATAACGCTTGACGCTACGAAAAAAAGTAGATATACCATTTCATTCCAGTAACAGCTTAGAAAGCGTCCTTCCATAGCCGAAAAGAAAGCTTAAAACATTAAAAAGAGTTTGTCGAATTGTCGAGCAACAGGCGAGAACTAGTCAAACACAAAACTTTAGTACAACAACACTTAAAATTAGAACCGGTTGGATTTCCTAGTATCGTTTCCTCATTATCGAACTACTTTTCATGCACTTCCTGATTAATGGCACCTCAGGCTCCACATCTGCTCTGCTTGCGGCGCCTAAACAACGTCCGCAATTGCTCCTGAGCATGACGAAGAGCTTCCCACTTGCCACCAGCGGTGGCCGGGCTTTGCCTCTCATTGATCGCAGAAGCACTAATTGTTTTTACTACGAAGCCTAAGGTGTTATTCCTATTTGTAATATTTAACTATATTTTACAAATTTTTGCTATTTGTACTCAGTACATATGCATCGCTTCTCAGGAGCAATCATTCCGATTGAATTGTTTGTCACTGTTCGCTAACTTTCCAGAATGAGTACTTCCGCTTTGGTAGTCAATTTCAATGAACCTCATGGTGCTGGATTCAATTTAAATTAATACAACCGTACTCGACAAAATCCGAACAAATCTTCTAGATATGGATTATACTGATCAAAATTGTCTGTGAGGACAAGGAATTAGAGTTCAATTACCCCGTCTTGAGTTTGTCAATGGTGAACTCCAGTACATTTCAAAGACGGCTAAAAAAGGATATCCTGTTTGCCCAACCACGAGTTGGAATGTGACCCAGCGCATGTGAACATTCGTCCACTCATGCTGGTCCCGCCGTGCCCGACCTCTGGCAGGAACATCAGGAAACTTGAGCTAATCTAAAGTATTCTTTCATTTTCTTCTATGAGCCGCCGCTCGACCTGGCGTGAAAGTGAAAGCAAAGCTCCAACTTCCCCAACGCTGACCCACAAGTTTGACCTGCGCCCTTCAGCCACTCAGAGATAAGTTTCTTCACCTACAAACAGGAAGTTCTCGAGAATGGGTAATATGAGGAAGTTAAAAGTCATTAACATCCGTAAAGCGAGTATGATTTCATGTACAGGTACTTTAGTCATAATTGAAATGAACCTATTCAAGAAAATCCTCACGAAAAACTTCTGTCGAAGCTGAGCGGCATTGCAAAAAAAATGCACTCAAAGCACGAAATTGCTCATCATGCTCTGACAAAAAATTGAAATGAACATGCCTAGATATCGGAACTGAGGGTGAAATAGAGAGAAGCTGCGCGAAGATTCAGCAACTTTAGTTAACTATGGCTCTCGTTCAGAAGGGATACTTTCAAAGCATTAGCCTACCACTTCTGCTGCAGGATGCGCCCGCACATGACCTTAAAATAATTTGCATGCTTCACTATTCGCCACAACGTAGAACTCCAACACAGCGCACCCAAGTATGCATCGCGGTAAAGATTTTGACCCACAGGGTGCAAATCACGATTGTAAAAGTTTAGAGTTCGAAGTGACATAATTCTTTCGTGACTGAAACCAGCCTGAACTTTGGACGTACAAAATTGGAAATACTAGCATTTGGAATATGTCATTATTTTTCACATTATGACTCAATTTTGAATTTCACATAAAGATTTGAAAAGTCGGAAATGTCACTGGATACCTTTCAGAATCAATTCCATCATCATAAAGCGTGCGGTCTATTCATGTAATCATATTCTCACATTTCCCTAATTGATATAGTAGCTTAAGCTGGACTAAATGACCGAAGAGTTTTCATACAAAAAAGATTTAGGAGTAAGAGAGAAAAACGTTTTCACTAAAAAATTAATTTTCCTGAATTACGCGTAATAAATCCGGGACTTTTATTCTAAAAATAAACAACACAACGTATCTATCCTACCCTGAACGTCATTTAACATAGTTACAACGCACACGTAGGAGTCAGCCAGCTGGGTTCTTGGAGTCGAAACAAATCACGAGTCTTCTGCCAGGAGCACATGTGCTAGAGGCTCTCGATCACTCGATGGAAAACTGATTAGTCATTTCCAGAGGACAAGATTCCTGTGGACTCGTCAAAAAAACAGGCATCTGAAATATTTTCCATCGAAAGGGACTTCTGCCTCCGAGATGTATTGGCCAACATTTTACTGACGGATTCCCACTTTCACTCGTGCTGCTAATTTGCCTCTGGCCTTCCGCTGCTGTTCGGTCGCAGGCATTAGCCCAAGTGGCATCGTACGGTAGCAATCAGGGCATCAGGATGTGAGACTACGCATCTGGAGGACTCGAAATGCTAAACAAAAGTCACTCTCATCCGGCAAACGGGTCTGAGTGCTCTTTCTAGAACATTCGCGTTCATTTTCAGGATGGTAGTGGCTCCCAATTAATATGAGTTTTCCTCTTCAGTGACATCCAATTCTGATTTGTTGAATTAAGTTGCTGCGGAAGAGTGAGCATGAAGTCAAATACACCACTTCGATGACTTTGCTCTATTTTAGTGTGGTTTATAGGTTTTTCTTTAATGGAGAAATTATACGAAAAGAGGTTTTAGCTAGGTTTCGATATAGGCTACCTTAAAATGAACTATTCGAACCAGAATCGAATTATTTGGCCTTAATAACTTTATATCCTAACAAAACTTCGAGAAATTCTCTCTTAAAAGGCTAGCAAGAAGTGGTGTAAGCGGTGTTAGGCAAAATTAATTCCCATAGGAGCAATTTTTGATATTTTATTTACGAATTTCGACGGCGTTCCTAAAATACAGTTACTTAAAAAGGCTGAGCTAATGATTTTATGTAAAGACAGCACCAATACCGCGCGATGATCTTTGATATGTACAATCAAATCTAGCTACCCAATTCCAGGTTCCCACGTTGAGCTTGCGAGTCTGGCGTGTGCTATCGAATGTGACTGAACTTTGGAGCGAAAAATGAAAGAAGTCACGCAATCCAATTCCTACCCAAAGCTCTGCGCAATAATTACTGCACTACCTGCTGCAGGGCTACTGATTGCGTGGCGACGGCGCGGGGCCTCCCCGCGAAGAAGAGTGCTTGTGCCAGTCGTGTGCTGCAGTGAGTGCCTTTCACTGTGCGGTGTGTGCCGAGCCGGAAGAAGGTCAGCGCCGTCGCCGGTCACTTGAGAATGCTATGACCAGGAACTGCTATTAATAAAGAATTCAGATCCCCAGCATATTTCAAGTGGATCATCTAGACCTATGCTAGACAAAGTAGCTGTCCGCGGACCGGTGCCTGTACGCAAACCATCAGCTACTGGTACCGGTTTTAATAGTTTTGATCTTGTATTAATGATTCACAAAGTAAATAGAAGATAAAAAGCGGTAATCTTTTATTATATTCATTATGAACATCGGTTCGAGTATACATTGATTTTACTATAAAATATTTTTTGTACGTGGTTCGTTGAAAAAATGGCGGTCCGCTACATCAGAAAGTTTGAGAAGCTCTGATGTAGAAAAGTGTTTCGGTACAGCTGATATCAATTCTTAGCCCAAGTATGCTAACTCAATCTCGGTAGACTTATCTGTTTTGCACACTATCACTCCAATAATTCAGAAATAATGCCTCAGACGCACTTGAGGTAATTCGTATTTCCTTGCAATTTTGTTTCTACCAGATTGCTGTAACAAATCAAACTGAAAAAGTTACGCCAAACATCTATGACACGAAATTTTAATCTCCATCTCTAATTTTTGTCGTACTCACCAAAAACTTGTATCATGATGGCGCTCGTGGTTAGGGGTGGGATGAGGGTCCACTGTCATGCTTGGTTAGAGCACCTGTTACGCCAGGATGCTTAATCTCCTGAGTCATCGAAACGCTCACCATTAGCTGTCAACGTTTATAAGCTGTCACCATTAGCTCACTCCTGCGCGTCGTCAGGGCACCCACAGATGTGCCTCTCCAAAGCGCACCTTGTCCTTTCATTCCCTTTCTCCTGCTGCAGCCGAGCCGGCAATTTTATACCTTCTGAGACGAGAACGCTGCTCCTCTGAAGAAGCTACAAGGCCAGAAGGAAACGTTTTTTCCTTGGTTCGTGGAGAGTGCGGCTGTGATCATGAACCGATCAAACTAAGGCAGATAACTTTTTATAAGTAGTTTTACAGTGGAAATAATACTCCGAGCAATGTCTTGCATTGCAATTGATACCGCCAGCTACTCAAGCGAACAACTTTCACAGCCGTCGAAGAATTCTGCCCCCGCATGCCGCTCTTCTTTCCAAGGACGTCAGTGACTACCGAGTGGCTTGAGGTGCCTGCGGAGACTCCACATGACATACCGGAAATGACTTTCCTGCTGCGGTGACCCACTGACGCTTTCAGTAGCATAGGTTAACCAGGTAGTAGATGAGCTTAACTGCAAGCTTTGTTATGCAATCCTAGTTCTTGCCGGGAAAGCTTGTGGTTGGTGACGCTAACCTTGCACATCGTTGTACTCGGAGAGAGTGAGTTAAGAGCCGTATAAGTGTATCAATTGTGGGGTATTTTGTTTGATCGGGTCCACCTGATACATATCATCTCATTGATGGTATCTGAGGCAGAATATAACAAATAAGCTATGGGATTGGTACAACATATTGATCAAGAGACCAACCTGCAGTATGCGTATAAACCTATTACATGATCAAAGAAATTGTTCAGAGTAACTTGGTATGTTGCAGATGCATACCCTTGAGTACGCCTGCCGAGCGGTGCACGAATTTAATTAAAGAAACACGATGAACTCTTTACAATGTTTTTTCATTTGCCTAATTCTGTGTATCTCATTCAGGTGCCTTGGCCCTGTTGAGTATTTGGGTTTCCCTGCGAAGCCGAACGCGTAACAACTTTTCCATCTTCCTTTCCTCATGGTAAGTCTCACAATCCCTCAACACTTTTCCAGAACAATCACTGACGCGGTGTTGTCTAGTAAGACGATGCAACTTCCGGACTGAAAAAATTTGGAGTTAACTCTACCGGGGAATTGCGCTCGCTGTGGATAGCATTCATTTTAATTCTAGAAGGTTTCAATTCTAGAAGGTGCATTGATAATTAAAATTAGCTAGAAAGTCCAAAATTCCAAATTTAAGCTTGAAATTTGCGTAAAATAGAAGCATATGATGTAAATGTCAATGATTCCTGAAATGAAACCCTCTCAGTGACCCTTTTCCTTCGTCCATTCATTTACGAAAACAAGCTAATTGCATTCTTAAAAGCATGGTAATCTACCCACTTAGCGTCAGATTCATTCCCCGAACATTTTTATTTTCACCAGACTTGATAACCAAGTAATTTACCAGTAGCTACTCCCAGTACTTTTGCTACTCAACACACTTTCAAAAGAAGTCATCAATATGCGCATATCTCTTTTATTTTACACTTTGCAATGGTCCATCATCAGGTAATCGGAACTCATTTTGTTCAGAAATTTAGCCATCCAACATCGATATCTATACTTTGAAACTAGAACCAAAAAATCTTATATTTAACTATTACTTTTACACCAGTTCAATACCGGTTCTCATCAATTAATGAGCACATAATTATCCTCTTTTATTTCTTCCTACTCTCGCTGTTGTATGATGCAGGTACAGTACAGAACTGATAACTCCGTATGAACTCTTGCTGGGTTGTTTTTCTCACATAATATAAACTTATGTGAATAAAGAACTTCATCCATGTTTCTAATGATCTTGTTGCACTTTTGATGTAAAAGAGACGAACCAACGACTCTCGGTTGGGTAATCAACCTGCCACGGGGTGCTACGTATTGCTCTGTCCATTCGTTTAATCATTGAACTAATTGCATAGGATATATTTCTGGATACGGTTTGCCTACAAGAGTCGAGTTTTCGAGGAGAATTTTTAGTCTTCTTGAAGATTTTTTTAGAATAGTTTTTTAAATAATTCAAGTTGTACAAAGAATGTTGTAATTGAAAGAGCGTTTTCTTAGTAATAAGCAAAGTATTTTCTAATGTATTTATAGACTATATTCATAAAATGAAATATTTCAAGCTATTTAAAATGTTAACCTCAACCATTATACATTAGTACTTCCTTGTTACTCGCGCACCAAATCCCACCATTGCATTCTCTTTGCAGGCACTAAAT